>JALPSE010000040.1:81836-105558 GCA_030558545.1 Bipolaris gigantea
CCCAAGGCGCACACCACACGCGCACACAGACACAAGGGGTCGAGCGGTTGATAGTGCAATGGAGCGAGGGACACGTGAGACAGGCAATGCAGGGTACAGGCGAGGCTAGTGGACGAGTGCTGAGGTTTAGATGGCGGGCCGACTGGCAATACCTTTGACGTCGACAGGGTTTGGGGGGGGAGGCAGAGGAGCGGTACTTGTTGGAGCCGGCGGAGAAGCAGGAGACGCAGGAGACGCAGGAGACGCAGGAATTTGAGTTGCTTCTCGTACGACGTTGCAGCCCAGTTTGGCCCTCGTCATTTGCATTGCTGGGAAAAGACTTACCTAATAGTCGACCTGCAAGGGCGGATACGAATAGGCTCCGCTTACCATGGCGACCATCTGATGCCGGCCAGGGACTGAGCACCGCACGCCAGCGAAACGTGCCGGCAGACACTGGCTGCCATTCCCAACGACAGACTGCCGGGGAGAGGCTGCTATGTATGGATGGCACGATCTCTGCCTTGCCACTGCACTGCCACTGCCCTGCCACTGCCCTGCCACTGCCCTGCCCTGCCACTGCCACCGCCACCGCCACTGCCACCGCCACTGCCACTGGCCTTGCTATAGCCGTGCATGCATTGTCCTTTTTTTCCCTTGACGTCAAACACTGACACAGACACAGGCACCATCGTGGTCTCTGCGAGGCGTGCTCGGTAGGCTGATGCATAGAGCGGGCTCCACCCTTGGAATCTACTAGCAAAAACAACGTACACACATAGTACACACTATATCCAAAAAGACGGCAGTCCGGCCTGCGAATGGATGCGGGGACATGTCGACACCACATGGGAATCGGACAGATCGCCCATGTGCTCGTAGAAATGCATGCATGGTATACGCGGACGGCGAGTCAAGGCGCAGTAGCAGCCGCAGCAGCAGCAGCAGCAGCATGGCAAGGCTTGGGCGGTGGTGAGTAACAAGCATAGAGACGTGCGCGCAGGGGTGGGATTACTCCGCGGGCAAAGGAACAGACAGGACAGCGTCGTGTCTTGGCACAGAGATTTCTTTTACTAACTGAAACAAGCGCCCGATGTCCTCGTCTAGCGGCCCTGGCCTGCTCGCACGCCCCTCGCACGCCCCTCGTACGCCCCTCGCACACGCCCCTCGCATCTCCAAGGCCCGAATTCGTTGCAGCCGGCTTCCCCACACCCAGCGCCGCCTGTCTACTCTACCATGCTGCCTACTCATCTGCCCCGGCCCCTGAGCACGCACGCCTTGCTCGCCGTTTGTTGCCCATCCATCGCCACGCCCTCACGCTGCTCACCTCCCCTCGCCAGGAAGGGTGCGCCTGCTCCTGGCGTCCGGCCGATTGTCCACCTCGCCCAACCACGCGCCCGCGCCCGCTGCCGCTCTCGCCCTCACCGTTGCAGACGTGCATCCGCCTCACCCCAGCCGTCACCAGACCCTGCCGACGGCGTGCCATCAAATAAACAATGCCTTTGCTGGGCCCCCAGCAGCCAGCCAGCAGCCAGCCAGCAGCCACAATCAACCCTCGACCCGCCCATGTGAGTTGCATGTACCCCTCATCCAATCACACGGCTCCAAACCTCAGCGTTGCCGTCGCCCTCGGATGCGTACAGCTTGGCCGCGCTCACCTCGTCGCTGTGAAGATGGGCTCCCGCATCCAGCAGTGTCTGAACGTGCTCTGCCAGGCCTGCCGCCGCTGCCAGGAAGAGCGGGGTATTGCCTGATCGGTTTCGAAGATGCACAGAGGCCCCCTGTGCCAGGAAATCTCGCAGAATCTCCACGTTGGGGCTGGTTGCCGCAAGGTGCTGCCCTCATAGTCAGCACCATGTCGCCATATCATTGCGCGTCATTGCATGCAAGAATAATCTTCCACACACACACATTTCCTGCGCCGCATGCAGCCCGGAACCCAGCTGAGCGAGAAGCACATGTGCGTCATGCCCCGTTCTCTCCCGTGCCGACGGCCTCGTCTGCCTTTATCTATGACACCCGCCATGTACAGACGCGCCGCCCCTCTTCACGACGCTGCTGCCTGTGCTGCCTGTGCTGCACATCTTCTTTCCGATACCGGCTCTTGCCCAGTGCAGGCACAATGCAACTCGGCCGATGCCGGTTGCCACGTGCTGCAACGCCGTGACAGAGGGGACCGATGGGTATACGAATGCTGACGGGACAGAAATGCACTTACCACTGGGCTATTCATCTGGTAGTCGGCATCGTTGAGCAACCAACGAGGCTCGCCTCGAATAATATCTCTCGTCGCCTGCAAGTCGCCCTTTTGGATCGCGTACCCGAGCGCCGTGAGACTGGACAGCTCAGGCGTAAGCACGCCGTTCCTCGAAGGATGCTCGAAATGAGTTCGTGTTGTCTCGGTAAGCTCGCCACGCAGCGAAACAGACATGCGCTTTGCAACCTCGTCGGCCGTGGCTCCCGGCAGTGAGAGGAGGTATGCCAGCTTGGTAAGGGCTGCTTCTGACGTCAGATCCTGCCCAAACACAACTCCCGCGCGCCCAAGAAACGCTCCAGGAGCATACAGCGCACTAACGCTGCCGCTCAGACACTGTGTGACATTGACAATCACAATGCCCCTCTTGACTGCGTCGGCCAGGCACCGCGTCATTGCGCTGTCTGGCCCACCCGGCGTGTTTCCTGCTCCAAACGTCTCCAATACGAGCCCTTTGAGCCCCTCCAGATGCAAGACTGCATCCACCATTGCAGGCGTAATTCCCGGAAAGACACGTAGACAGGCTACGTGTGCCGTGTCCAGGTTGGTCTGAACGGTAAATGGGCTGAGGTCGGTGGAGCGATGAACACGATGCCACAGCACATTGGTCCTGGTAGAGGAGATGGTGGCCAACGGTGGCAGGTTGGGGCTGCCGAATGCATCAAAGTCCTCTGCCGAGATCTTGGTCGCACGGTTGCCTCGGAACAACTTGAAGTTGAAGAAGAGACACACTTCGGGAATCATAAAGTGTCCGGCAATGATGAGCGAGTTGAGCAGGTTGTCCTGGGCGTCCGTTTGCAACTTCATCATGGGTGCTTGGGACCCGGTCAGGACAACGGGCTTTCCCAGATTGTGAAACATGAAGCTGAGCGCAGACGACGTGTAGGCCAGCGAGTCGGTCCCATGTAAGATGACGAAGCCATCAAACAGCTGGTAGTTCCTTTGCACCGTACGCGCAATCTGGTCCCAGCCCGTCGAGTCAATGGAGCTGCTATCAAGCAGCTTTTCAAACTCGAGCACACAGTATCGAACCCGGCGTTCATACGTGCTGACCGGAGTCCTCAAGCTCTGCACCGCCTTTCGCGTACCCTGGTCGTCGACGACGATTTCGAGAGGCTCTGGGTAGGATCCGTCATTGAAAACAGGCCGAGGTGCAAGTCCAGCCTTTAGAAACCCCCGGGCAGGCACCAGTCCGTCTGCAGACTTTCGCATGCATATTGTGCCGCCTGTCCAAGTTAATGTTGAATCCGGGTCAAGTCTACTGGCAATGCCGTCTACCTGTAATGATAATCAATACGTGTGATTCTGGGAGTTGGGCCTCTGGAGGCGAGCCATCCATGTCGTTCATCGTGGCTGGGCCTGTGGCGAGTTTCCCTCTTCCTTCTTCTTGTAGTGCACCGACGACGCAGATAGGAACGCTCCGGATGGGTCACGAGGCGTGCAGTTACGGAGAAATGACAACACAGCCGGCCTGTGTCTGATGATCGGAATTCAATTGGCGCGACGGGATGGTGTAGAATTTGGGCAGGATCCGGTACCGCACATGATGGAACCAGATGGCAAACCGTACATGAGCCAGGTCTTGGCATGATAGCAGCTTATCTTAGCGCAGGCAATGCTCGTCGACGACATGCTCTTCCAAAACGGCAAGACTTATCTGTGATCCCAGGCTCCATGCCCTGCTGGTCGGACCGACCACCAAACCCACTCCACGCCCGCGACCCACAGTTAGGCGCTTGCATTGCCCCTTTGAAATCGACTCCATTACCCCCTCGAAATTGCTTTCCATTACCCCTTCGAAACTGAAAATTTGCATTCCGAACCACGCCAGACCACCACTCCATCGGCCAGGCCCGCATCGCGTGGGAAGCATCGGCTTAGCACATGTGCCTTTTACGTCACGAAAACCACGCCGGCAAAATTCGCAGCCTTGCAGCGAGAAACGTGCGCGACGGCGATTGATTATAACGGACCCGAGCGGACACTGCCCGTCCTCGTCGCCTACACATGCGCTATCCGCTACGGGATATTCTTTGCGGCCTGCTTGGATGATGCACTTGCACGCGCCTTCTCTAAGGACTTGACTTGTCCATAGTTGTCCTTCACCCATGCTAGCACGGCATCTCTGCTGTCGGGTGACACAAACTTGGACCAGGCCAGAGGCTCCGCGAGATTTGGCTCCGTCGCAATGAAGGCATGTCCGTTTTCAAACCCGACCCAGCGTCTCAAGCCTCGGAGGATGAGAGCTAGGGAGTTGCTCTGTACAGGCACTGCTTCCTTGATCTCCTTCCAGAGCTCCTCTTCTGCCGTCTTGCCATGATGCTCTTCCATCATGGCATCATACCCCGCTTGCGTTCCAAACACACGCATGGCTTCGTCAAGTACCTCATCCCGTGTCCAAGCCTTGCTAGCGCCCTTGTCTGGATGGGAGGGAATATACTCTTCAACAAACCGCCGGTACATGGGCCTCTTCGTTTGGCGTGCTCGATCATTATGCTTCTCGGTGCGGCCCTGAAGAATCTCACGAGCGAAGAACCTCCCGCTGCATGCCCAGTCAAAGAGATCCTCCTCATCCCGGAACCCAGCCTGGTACTTGGCCACGTCAAGACCGTAGAATCCTAGAGCCTCTTCCGGAGATCGCGTCAAGAATAGCAGGGCCTTTTTCTTGTTGTAGGGCTCGATTTCCTGTACTCGCACATGCAAGCCTTGGTCGTTGCAGACAAGGCCCAAGGGCCGATGAGATACCCCAATGATTTGCAGCAAATCAGAGTCGCCCTTTAAGAAACGCGTCCATTCGAAGAGCTCGGCGCCGCTGCCAGTTCCTTGTCCCACGCATAGCTCGACATCTACTTGGACGTACAGTCCTATTTTCCCCGGATCCGGTACCGCGTAGGAAGCTGATGCGCCACGCACTATGTGGGCTTCAGCTTTGAGAAGATTGCGTATCAGGTCCCACACATCGCTCTGCGTGTATGGAGATCGGAGTCCGCTGACCAAGTAATCGATATCGCCGTAGTCTGCTTTACCCGGCGCCTCGCGTGGAATAACAACTTTCTCAAACATTGTCTCTAGAGCGCGGTGATAGCGTGCGGAAAGCTTCTTGTACTCTTCTGGGAATAGTCGGGGAACAATAATTGGTTGTCCAGACTCTGTTGAGGTATGTGCGAATGCTAAGCCGCCCATAGCGAAAAGGTAACAAGAGAGGCGGGATTTAGTGAGGGTGCAAGTGCGTTGTGTAGAATGCGTGATGGACCATGTGTGTAGTGAATGTACAGAAAGTATACCGCCACAGGCGAAACAAGATGTGATATAGACAAGTAGGAGTCATACGTCAACAACTATGGCTATCACTCTTGGCTTTACAATCAATCCAGGGCAGAGTTCACACTTGAGCTCTCACTCATGTCCGCACGTGTATTATTACCATAAGAAAATACACGCCTCAAACTTCACAATGCCTTTACCCAAGGAGCTTGCCAAGCAAAACGTATGGCGTCAGTATGCGTACAAAGACGCGGGACGGAATGGCTCCGCTTTAAGTGGGGCCCGTTCAAGTACTAGCCCCAGATCCCTGCAGCAATTTGCGAAATTTTGTGAGAAATGCTCGCAGGTTAAACGATCCAACCTCAACCACAGTTCACGTACAGTCTTTCACGTCTGCGATACTGATTTTAGTCTCTTTTTGATCCTATCAACATGGAGGATCATGCATATGAAGAAGTTTCTGCCCGCTTCGAAGAGCTTGCGGCCCTCGAGCACGAGTTTGAGGATGCTGAGGAAGAAATCAGTAAGTCGCACTGCCTCCTACATGCAGAGAGGGATCGCATAGCGGCATACAACAACTCCTCACGAGTAGCGCTCTTTTGCGATGCTTCCTTCCTTTTGCTTCTGCCGACGCGACGAGCGCAATGCTGACATTCACGTAGTTCGCAAAGCTGAGGCAATCCAGACCCCGCTGTTTAGGAAGCGCGCCGAACTTGTGGAGAAGATCCCTCACTTCTGGGCCCTAGTCTTCGAGCAAGCGCCTCCCGAAATCGACAGCTTCGTCCAACCTACCGATTCCAAGCTCATCGCAGAGTGCCTGTCTACGGTTGAAGTTTCGCGCTTCGAGCTGAACGACCCCAATGGCTCACCGCGCAGCTTCTTGCTCAGGCTTGGCTTCACGGAAAACGAATACTTCGAGGACAAGGTTCTGGAGAAGAAGTTTTGGTTCCGCAAGACGAGGGACTGGCAGGGTCTGGTATCCGAGCCTGTCAAGATCAACTGGAAGGAGGGCAAGGACCTCACCGACGGCCTGACTGATGCTGCATACAAACTAGGCCAGTTGAGAGCCAAGTTGGCAGCTGAGACTACCAACGGAGTCGCAAGGAAAGAGGAGGCCAAGTTGGCCGAGTACAAGAAGCTTGCTCAGATGATCGAGACGGCCACGGATGCTTCAATCAGCTTTTTTGGTCTCTTCTCTTTCGTTTCCGGCTACCGATGGGTTAGCGCACACGAGTCAGCACAAGTTGCAAAGGAAGAGAGGGAGAGGTTTGAGAAGGTCAGGCGAGGAGAGAAGATGGACGACGACGACGAAGACGATGAAGACCCACTCGACTACCAAGAGATTGAGGTTTTCCCCGGTGGCGACGAGGTGGCTACTATCATTGCTGAAGACATCTGGCCCAATGCCATCAGATACTACAGTACGTTACATGCTCACACTTGTCGGTTCGTATGCTAACAGATCGCAGAGGCTACGTTTGAAGAGGAAGAGGATGATGAGGAGCTATCCGACCTCGACGCCATGGACGACAGCGACGATGATGATGATGATGATGATGATGACGATGACGACGACGATGACGAGCCTGTTGACATTCGCGCCCTCGTAGGAAAGGGACGGAAATCTGCCCAGGAACCGCCTGCGAAGAAGCAGCGCAAGGCTTAAGGTCGTTTTCTTAATGATTGCTCTAATGACTGCCTGTTACCAAGATGCTAGACATATACCCAACCAGTCTGGTACCATCTTGGTGGCATTTTCATGACCATATCAAGCCATCGACTAGATGTGCCCAAATTGGATTCAAAGTTTAGATATCTGACCTAGTTACTCGAATAGAATATCCGGTGTTACTGCGAGTTGCATAAAATCAGACAATCCATTTACCTCGGTGGATCTAGTACAAACAATACTTGCCTGCTCAACGCGCCGTGCGGAGGACCCCACACGTTTTTGCACGGCATTGTCTTGGACCGTCATCTCTCAAATGGAAAGTTCTGTTGCTGCTTGCTTGCAAGCGCTCTCCTGCACAAGAACTTGTGGAGAAGCTTTTGGCTACAGTACTAGTACTACTTATCCACCAATAATCGCTGCCAGCTCTTCCGCATGGCTTTGTCCCGCTGCATGCAAAGGAACCTCACCCCGGTTCTTCCGTTAACCTCCTATTTTCGAACATGACGTCCATCAAGTCCCTCTCCATGTATTGCTACTCCAACGCCCCACGACCTCTTGCATTCCGCGGCAAAGGCTTGGAAGCGAACCTTGGCTGCGTCTTGATTGGGCAATGGACTGGTCTTGTTGGCTTGACGACGCACCTACTTGCACAGTACCAAAATGGTTCCCAAGCGACGTTCTGAGGGGTTTCCATGCATGCCGAGCCCCAGAAGTACTGGGCTTACGTGCAGGAGTCGATGAGGAGAAAATGCCGAAGGGAATGGGGATTCGGTGCGGGGCTCCGGAATGCTGGGTACAAGAAAGAGTTGTCAGGGGCATTCAAGGTGCTGTGGAGTACAAGTACCGGGCCTCTATTCCGTCTGCCGTTGGTTTCTGAGTCTCCTTCTTCATCTTACAGTTTGAAGTGTTTTTTTTTGGCAAGATGGACTGGTTGGCGCCTCTTGCTGGGCTGCTGCTTTTGGCTCGGCCAACTGCTGCTGCTACCAATGGGTCTTTTTCGCTTTCGTTTGCTCAGCCGACTGGGTATAGCACATCTAGCTACAATGCTTCTGCACAACCTACTCCTTTTACCCGGACCGACTACTCGCACAATGCACTTGCGGCGCTCTGGGATCAGGTAGGCCCTGTCGTCACGGGTACGGTCATAACGACTGTTGAACCGACTCCTGAGCCATCCGTGTATCCACAGCCAGACCCACGTTACTACCATGCCCTGGTCGGCACTGGATACCCCGAGACTCAGGGTCTGAAGTTGCCCGAGAAATTTGTCTGGGGACTGAGTTCTTCGGCATATCAGATTGAAGGAGCTGCCAAAGACGAGGGCAAAGGACCAAGCATCTGGGATCTTCTCTCGCATCGCGTGCCCAACTTTGTGGCGGACAATACGACTGGTGATGTTGTTGCTCAGCACTACTATCTGTACAAGCAGGATTTTGCTCGACTTGCAAACTTGGGTATCAAGGCCTTTAGTCCCAGCTTCTCGTGGCCGCGGTTTTTTCCCTTTGGCAATGGGCCTGTCAACGAGGAAGCAGTTGCACATTACGACGATGTGATTGCGACCATGCACGCCAATGAGCTTCACCCTTCGGTTACGCTCTTCCACTGGGATACTCCGCTCGCAATCTTCAATGAGTACGGCGGATGGACGGACCGCCGCGTTGTAGATGACTTTTTCAACTACGCCAAGTTTGTCATCACCCGCTACGATGAGTACGTCGACGAGTGGTTCACCATCAATGAGCCTCAGTACTGCAACTGGCAATATGCATCTTACCCAGCTGGCGAGTACTACCCAGCGCCTAACGGAGTGGGGCCTGGCATCGAGGCACGCTTCTTGTGCGGCCACTATACGCTGCTTGCCCACGCCAAGGTCGCAAAATGGTACCACGAGGAATTCAAGGGGCGTGGCCGCATCACGTTCAAGAATAGTGGCAACTACTACGAGGCCAACAGCACAAGGCCCCAAGACGAAGTGGCCCGGCAACGCAACTTTGACTTTAGCATCGGATGGTTTGGAGGTTGCTGGACTGACGGCGACTACCCACAATCCCTCAAAGACACGCTTGGCGACCTTTTGCCCGAATTTACGCAGGACGAAAAGGACTTGATCAAGGGCTCATGTGACTTCTACGCCATCGACCCTTACTCATCGTTTGTAGCCTTTGAAGTCAACGGCGGTCTCGAGGCCTGCACCAGCAACCGCTCCCACCCTTCGTTTCCCGACTGCGCTGGCTCTGCAAGCATAGCTCCCAATGGCTTCCCTATTGGACCCGCAGCCGACCCGGCCATGTCGTGGTTCTACTCTGCGCCCGCAGGCGTACGCCGCTACCTCAAGCACATCACTCAGGTCCTCTTCCCCTCCATCCCGGACATCGTCGTCAGCGAGTTCGGCTTCGCAGAGCCATTCGAGGCGCAGTGGAGCAACGTCAACGCCGCACTGTGGGATCTCAAGCGCGCAGACTACTACCAGCAGTACCTAGACAACATTCTGCTCTCTATCCACGTTGACGGCGTTAATGTGACGGGTGCGTGGGGATGGTCGATATACGATAACTTTGAGTGGCTGCTGGGCACTTCGGTCAGGTTTGGGCTGCAGTATGTGGACTATGAGAGCCTGGAGCGGTATCCCAAGGCGAGTATGTTCCAGTTCTTGAATTGGTTCAAGGAGCATGGGGCGCCGGGGAATGCGACGATGAGGATGTGAGGCGGCTCGCTGCCGCCAGTAGTAGTAGTGTGAGATTGTGGATGCCAATGCAATTCTTCTTTGAGAGCAAAGGGCGAAACTAGCTTGGATTCGGCCGGCTAGTCGTTCACGGCCTGTGGTGGCTTGTCCGGTGGGGCCCGGCGAACGGGGCCTCATGTGACGTGGTGTTGTGCGTGAGGTCGTGTACTAAAGCATTGTCGACGACGCGGGTGCTTGTCGGTGCTCATCACAATCAGGGACCGCCTGCTGCTAAGCCACCCCATACTGTCCAGGGCCCTTGCATTGCCCGCGTACTTGTCCACTCGATTGCCCGACACGCTGCCTGCTTACTGTTTGGCCCTTAATTTCTGTCGAACCATTCCGTTTACACGTCGTGACTGCCACTTGGCGCATGACGCTTGACGCTTGACGCTTGACGCTTGACGCAACCGCTCGCTGCACCCCCAGGTAGCCAGCAGCTGCGTAACGTCAGCCGCCTGCTTCTCCAAACACCAAAACAATTTCACACCGCGGCCACCATCTTCTTCACGACCCTACCTCGACGTGTCAAACTCCGGGACAGCTTCGTTTCGCCTGGCGTCGGCGAGCAACAGTCAGGCCCTGGCGGCAGCGGCAGCGGCAGCAGCAGCAGCATCATCCCTCTCAGCTCACTCTGTAACCCCGATCGCTCTCTCTTGCCCCCTCCCTCTTCTGCCACACACCTACGCCGGTCTGCACACTGCGCACACTGCCCGACGATAACTCTGGAGCCTGCCATTCATGATCTCTACATAGCCACAGATTACAAAGCCCCTCTTCTGGCAATAGGCTGCCACGAATCCATCTCCGCGCCATTTGCGGGTAAACCAAGCCCAGTCTTCGTCCTGGCAGACGAAACCTCCCCAAACTTTCCCTCCCCAATCGCCGCCGACCGCCCATCCACTCCGCCCTCCCCCGCTTCCCCTACTTCCCCAGTCATCTCTGCCCCCTCCACTCTCCCCGGTCCCACCACCAACATCCTTCCGCCCCAACGCTCTCCGGCTGGGAAGCGCAGGTACAGCTTCTCCGACAGCGACGATCACAACCACCACGGCGACCAAGACTCTCTTTCGCGCACCGACCGAGGCAGGCTAACCCGCCACACCTCGAAGCGCAGGCGCAGACTCGACGGGACCATGCGCCTTGACAACGACGACTCCAAGACACCACAATCGCCCTCGCGAAACTTTGCAAACGGTTCGTCACAATCCTCGGCACCCAGGTCGCCGCTGGGCAAGCATGCGAATGGTAGCTCCCACAACCGGACCGAGAGCAACGGCTCCTACACAAATGGAGGTCCGGTAGCGAACGGAGGAACATTGGTTGCCGCGACCTTTTTCGGCCACGACAGGGAAGAGGTAACGCGGATACTCATACAAAGTCTGACCGACCTGGGATATCACAATGCCGCAGGCGCATTGTGCAAAGAGAGTGGCTTTCAGCTCGAGGGCCCCACGGTTGCGGCATTCCGGAGCTCGGTCTTGAACGGCGATTGGGAGGAGGCGGAAGAGTTGTTGTTTGGCTCAAATGCGAACGATAATGGAGGCGGCATCGGCCTGGATGCTTCGTATGGAAAGCCGTGGGGAAAGTCAAGGTCAAGGTCAGACGGCTCACGGCAATCGGCGGGTCTGACGCTTGCCGAGGGTGCGAATCGGGACGTCATGTTATTTTGGTTGAAACAGCAAAAGTACCTGGAACTGCTGGAGCGAAGAGACCTTTCCAAAGCGCTTCAAGTGCTCCGACAAGAGTTGACGCCACTTCACCAAGACGTGGGCAGGTTACACGCTCTTTCAGCGTCCGTCTTCAATTCTGCCCTGCTTCTGCATTTGCATTTGTGCTGACAACTGCTAGTTTTATGATGTGCCAATCTGCCGAAGACTTGAGGCAACAAGCTCAGTGGGATGGTGCTCGCGGCGAGTCGCGAATGCGTCTCCTTTCAGACCTGTCGAGTACGTGGTGATTGCATATTCGTGCCAAGATGGCCCACTCACACTTCACAGGGTCCATCTCACCCAGTGTCATGATACCAGAACACAGGCTAGCCGTATTATTAGACGAGGTAAAGGACAGCTGGATTGCTAATTGCTTGTACCACAACACGGCCGCGTCACCTTCACTCTACCTGAATCACAGTTGCGAGAGGGACGATTTCCCCACAAAGGCCGTGCTTGATCTGAGACATCACAAGGATGAGGTGTGGTTTTTACAATACTCGAACGATGGTACCAAGTTGGCGTCGACGAGCAAGGATTGCACAATCATCATCTACGAGACGAGCACATATAGGGTGCTACACCAGCTAGACGAGCACCGAGATTCAGGCGTCACTCATCTTGCGTGGAGTCCTGACGACACCAAGATTGTGACATGTTGCTCTCAACCAGAAAACTCTGCGAGGATATGGGACGTCAAGGTATGCTATTCATGTAGCCTTGTCATTGGCACAAACTGATCTGCGTAGTCGGGTGCATGCATACAATGCATTAGCGACTTTACCTACCCATGCACAACAGCAGCTTGGGATCCATCCGGCACACGCGTAATCATCGGATCGCAAGACGACCGCATGGGCTGTGGAATCTGGGATCTCAACGGCGACATGAAGCACAACTTTTGCAACGACGGCGCAAGGCTCCGCGCAAACGACATTGCCGTATCACCCAACGGTGAGCGCCTCGTCATCGTCACCGAGCGATCAATAGTAGTCTTTGACTTTGTCAGCTACGAGAAGGTTGCAGAATTCCAGCTCGACGACGTCAAACTAACCAATGTGATGATCAGCCAGGACTCGCGCCACATGCTCGTCAGCATGAGTCCTGATCAAATCAAGCTCATGGAAATCGACACTGGCGACATTATTCAGCGTTTCGAGGCACACGTCCAGAAAAAATTCATCATCAGATCTGCCTTTGGCGGTGCCGACGAAAACTTTGTCGTTAGCGGCAGCGAGGGTGAGTTGTACCGATGCCATCTTGCACCCAAGCAAAAAAATGAAGAAGAAAAATAAAATAAAAACTTCGCTAACAGTAGTGCGTGTCTAGACTCAAGGATATACATCTGGCGCTCTAATGGTCTCCTCATCGAAGCCCTCGATGCTCACCCCGGCTGCGTCAACAGCGTAGCCTGGCACCCCAAAGACCCAACTACCTTTGCCTCGGCCGGCGACGACATGCGCGTCAAGATTTGGAAACCCGCGTCTGCGTCGCCGATGGCGACGGATCCTTCTGGCTATGAAGCGTAGATTTGAGGACATGGGTGTGGTTGTCTTGTGGTGCTTGTCGGTGAATGGTGGGATTCAGCAAGGAGGTGAGGGGATATAGGATGATGCTGATGAATTGGATGATTAGGATGGGCGTGTGGCTTGGGCGACTTTTTTTTCTTTTTTCTTCTTCTTCTTCTTCTTCTTCTTCTTCTTCGATTCCCTACACTGGGATTGGGATCGAGTCGCGGTCGGACGGACGGGTAGCGTCGCTTGGTTCGGATACGTAGAGAAAGAAGAAATGGGGGGAAGAGAAGGGGGGATAGGAATATTCTTGATTGGTGAGGAAATGGCTTTGTCATGGGAAACTTGTAACGAAGAACAAAAAAGGCATAGAGAGGTTTCTAGCTTCGCTCGATATTCGGTCATAAGTCGTGATATTCGTTAAGAAAAAAAAAAGGTGGGGGCATAAGTCAGAAAATGTGTGCTCCTCCAGGGAGTTGCCTTGAATTCTTGTCTTCTCTCTTTTTCCTTGTTACTCGCTTCGCTCCTTCTAACAGGTACCTCCCTTTTCCATCTATCGAAAAAAAAAACAGGCGAGAGTCAACCAGTACGTACAACCTGGCTCATCTCCCTTCTTATATCTCACGGGTTTAAACAAAAAAGCGTTGCTTGATTAGATAACAGGCCACCCAGACGCTCGACATATCAGATCACGCTGACAATGGCTTTACCTTTGCCATGACTCTGTGGCGACATCAACATTCTTCGAAGTCGGTCCTCGGCTCTTGCCAGTTCTTGCTGGGTATCGCAGTTGAGGTCTGAGGGGCGGGGCCATGGCAGCCATGCTTTCAAGGAGCCCAGTGTACCTGCACGCGCTCGCGGAGACGGTAGGCTGCCTGTTGTTTGTCTGCGTTGGCGTGAACAAGGTCTTTGCAGGGCCCCGCTTTGAGCCCGAGTGTCTGATGGATGCATGAGAAAACCCATCTTGTCCTGCGTAGTACATGATGTGTCGAGGGAGAGATGCTTCGAGGCGGTAGGTGCAGCCAGAGTAATGGCTGGATAAGAAGACGAGGTGGATGTGTGAACTGCCCAAGGAGGTCCCCGGTTCTGCACTTCGTCTTGTTTCGAGGTGCCGGCCTCTAGCTCGCGAAAGGTATCGCCATCAATGGCCTTTCTCTTACCACTGCCACCACTGATGACGCTCTTCAAGCTGCCATATGCCGACTGGCTTCGTTTCTTGTTGTTCTCCACCTTGCCCTCTTGTGCCAGTCTTTCGCTAGAGCTACTGGCTTCAGGCACAGCCATCAGTGTATTGTCTGCGGCAGTCCATCCTTGGCTGATTCGATTTAACCGACCACGTCCTACAAGTGCTCCGGTACTAGCAGCCCATCCTGGTCCTGTCCCAGTGATCTCGCCTTGTGGGGGAAGATGTGAGTCGTACTCATCTGCCAGACTCATCCTGCTCCTGGCACAGATCTCAGCAATAGCATCAACCGCATCTCTGATCTCAGGATCGACGGCACGCAGGATTGCCGAAAAGGAAAAGTCGTCGGCAGAGGGCAGCTGCTCGCTTCTACCTGCCAGACCAGCTGACAGGGCCGAAGTGTGGTTATTCGCATTCATTGCAAAAGAGCGCGGGGTGTTGAAGCCTGAGCCCGCGCGAGAAGTATGCCGTGAGCCCGAGTATGTGCGTACCACGACAGGCTGACTAGTGACAGTTGTTCGACTAGATGTCGACTTTGCAGACTTGCTCTTGGAAGGAGACGAGTGGAAGGCGGGGGCATTGAGGGCGCGAAGGGCGGCAGACTGAGTCGGTGGCAGCGTGTTGGTCAACGTAGTAGTCGCACTGGGCACTGAAGACAAGCTCGCGGTGAGGTCAGAAGGGCCTTCTTGTATGTCCGGGGGTTGGGCGTAGATGAGGATGGCCGGGACCGCCTCGTCCGACAAGATGGGTTGGGCACTGAGTGTGGGCGTAGAGTTGTTCCCCAAGAGGGTCGAGAAGACACTCAGAGGCACCGACTGCTTAGTGGTCGTTGTAGACGTCAATAGCTGCGGGGTTGCATTCGACTCCGTCGTAGCTGAGCCATGTTGCTCGCAGCTGGACTGGCTGACAGAGCCTGGCGACAGCGATGGCGCCTCAAGGGAAATGCGGGGGTCGTTTGGAAGGGCGACGGATCCGGACATGGTGGGCTCTGTTTCTAAACTGCAGGTCAATGCATTGTAGGCCCGCTTTGCGTGCCGTCCGAGTTGTTAAACGTGGCCTGCAGTGATTGAGAAGGATGATGCGTTGGCCGACATGGACCGCCAGTCTTGGCAGGGTAAGTATCCGGCATGCATCACATCCTATTGGACAACCGCTCCTCATAACAAACGCTTACTCAATCAGCGCTATTTGCAGTAAGTTCGCAGACGAAACCAGAGTAATGCGCCAACTGATTGGCGTCTTTGTAATTTTGATGTCTTGTGCCGAACACATCAATGACGCTTCCAGCGAACAGGCCAAGTATTGCACATGTCCTCTGCAGCAAATCAGGTAGTAGGACATGCAGCCTCCACACATCCGTGCACGATCAACCATTGAAGTGCAAGCCTTGCAACGCCCTTAGAAGAGCATACTGTCGTCTGGACAGTCACTGCCCATCTTCGTAGCAGTTACCTGTAGATTCTCTGCATCCCCAAGCTGGTCACTCAGCCATGACACTAATCCGCCAGGTAACTCGTCGAGTACTTGCATCTCGGCCTTGACATTTAGCATGAGCATCCATTGCAGCTCCCGTCTCCAGTCTCGCTCAATTCCATCTTCTCCACACAGATCCCACTCCAGCATTCGAGCTGCCTTGGTGCGGTCGCGCATTGTGAGTCTCATTAGGCCTTGTAGTTGATGTATCATCTTCCTTTCTGTCCCGTCCTTGCCTACCAGACTTGGACTCATGTCGTCACTCTTTACACCCAGCCACCGGACATTAGGCAGACTCGGTGCAGTTGTTTTCATGAGTGTAACGTCTTCGTGCATAAGGCGGTACGACCCATATTTGTACGTAGACAGAATGGCGATACCATCGGGGTCAAGATCTACCAAAACAAACATGGGAATGTGGGGTGCGCTATTCATAAGTTGGCGCAGGAACTGCCTGGAAGCAATATCGGGATATCCTTTGGCCTTTTTCAAGTATTAGCACTTATTGACAACGTGTGCTTTTGACTTACAGTTACGACCACGCCGTGCAAGCCCAACATACTCCATTGGGCTGATCCAACCAACGACCGAAATGTCGCCTGTGTTTCATCAATACCTCAGCTCAGGGTATGTAAAAGGACTGATCATACCTCCTTTTCGATTATGAGGACCCATTGAATCTCTGTCAAATCCCATCTATCACTGTCACGGATGACGGGAATGAGCAGGCCCTGGTATGGGATCAGACTTCTGTGACGCAACTGACATGTTAGACCCCACCTCACTACTGCTCATTCTATGAAACAGATTGTTGGCTTGCTCCAATTTGAAGTTTCCTGCCACTAGGCCTTTCGCAGCAGCAGTCTGGTGTACAGGCATTAGTCATGTCCAATTGCCCTCTCCGCACATTGCGCACCACATTCAGTTGTGATCTAGTAATGTCAAATGTGCATGCAAGATCATCTACGTATCGGTCTACAACAGACTGCTTGACGAATAGATCTGGATGTCGATAGTAGATGTCCCTGTTTCTTGTCAGAGTGTATTCTCTATGAATGAGACAGCATAAAGCACCGCTTGGTCATCACGGTATTGTCAAGGAGACTACCATGAATGAGCTCCAGAATTCGTAACACCACAGCTGAGAATGTCAGCCCTAACTCTGAGAAACAAAAGGGCACCGACTGAATTTCCAAGCTTCTTGAGCATTGGCGCCTGGGAAGTTGATGTCACGCTCCCTGGGCCTGGGAATTGACCCGTCTCCTTCGTTGCTAGAAGCATTTCTACGAGAAAAGGCTGCACGAGACTTCAGGGTCATGGTAAGCGACTCATGCTGTCCCAAAAGACCGTCCATGATTCTTTCCAGCATAGCTTCAATGCGAGCGATCACCCAGTACCTATAAGTGAGTGAGCTGCAATTCCCCGGGACTAATATGATGCAAAAACCTGTCGCGAACAGGGCTCGGAGTGGTCTCAGCGATATGGCGGCTATGCTGTTCGGAAATATTGATTACGCTGTTCGTGGGTATGTGCCCTCCAGACAGCACAGCGACAACAGTAGGTGAGCTGGTGGTACCTGCCGACTCCCAGTCGTGGGAATGTGCATCCCGATTAGAGAAGAGAATATCATCGTCAGATTCATCGAGCAGGATGTCGCCTGGACACATTGGCGTATCCGAGTCTCCAAAGAGCAGGTCCTCAAAGTCGTCTTCGTCCATGGCTAGGGCCACCGACAAGACACAGGAGGTTGGAATAGAGATGAATGCCAGTGTCTGGAAGATCAGTGAAGAGAAAAGGAAAGGTGGCATGATTAAACTGATCTGAGTTTTAGGGTGCGAGCTCCGATGGAAAGAACGACGGTGCGCTAGCCTGCGAAAAGAAGGCACGTCGTCCGCAGCCGCCTTCACGAAATATGTGAGCCAACCCAATCTTTCCAATCCGCCCTTACAAATCTCTGTACTCGTCCTGTGCCACGAGCTCAATTTTAAAACTTCCCAATGGATTCCGAGAAAGTGAGATGTTGGCGTCAGAGTTTCACGCATATTGACTATTCCTAAATAGGAATCTAGGCACTATTCGCCCTGAAGAGTGCGGCAATCGACTAATCAGCACCCTGGGCGTTAGCCGCGCCTTCCACGCGTGTCGCGTCGCGCCCTCCACCTTCGCGTTACCTCAACGCCCGCAATCGCCATCCCGCTCTCAACCACAACGCATCCCACCTAATCCATTTTGTGTTACAATTCGCCCGGAGGGATACAATTCATAAAGAATCTCATTTCGAAATCACAGCGCTCACCACCAAAAATGGAGGACCCCACCCCCGTTGCACCGGTCCCCCAGAAGCGTCCGCTCGAAGCTGAAGTCGAACCTCCTGTCACACCAGCCAAGTCCACAGCCAATTCGCAAGCCTCAACACCCCTTTCAGTACTCTCAGTGCAAACACCATCGCCTCTAAAGAATAGCACACCGAGTTCGACCGGACCCAACATCAAGTCTGCCGACGGTAATGGTCTTTCCAATACAGATGTCGCCACATCAAGCAGCACACAGCAAGCAGCCAAAAGGAGGAGGCTGACTACTCAAGAGAAAGAGGTGCAGCGTCTTGAAAAGGAAGCGAAGGCTAAGGCGCGAGAAGAGAAGAAGGCACAAAAGGAGGCTGAAGAGAAACTCAAGGCAGAAGAGAAACGGAAAAAGCATGAGGAGCGCGATGAAAAGAAGCGTATAAAAGAAGAGGAGCAACAACGCCTTGAGGAGGAAAAGGCAAAGAAGGCACGGGTGAGTCTACATTGATTGAGAGAAGAGATGGATGCTGTTGTCATGTTCCGCAACACCTTTCTCTAACTGCAGCGCCCAATCATTTCCCAGTGCTACAGTTACTAAACCGAGCAACGCTAACTCGACAACAGTCACAGATGAAGCTGAACGCTTTCTTTGTGAAGCCAAAGGCTGGGACAAGTCCGGGACAGGCTGCAGTAGCTTCATCCCAAAATCCCACAACCTTTGTATCATTACCAGACAGATCTGGAGCAAGTACTAACTCGATCCCGCCCTCCCCACAGAAGACTGTCGTCAAGGATGCGAAATTAGACTATGAACGCTACTTCTTGCCGTTTAACATACCTGCACACACGATTCTTGCGCCAACAAATGCCCTTCTGAATAGCCCAGAACGATTAGAAGCCGCTCGAAACCGACTAGAAAATATCGTTGCCCAAAGGGATTCGTATTCGGAACCAATAGGGCGGGAGACCTTGATGTCACTCTTCCCACAGCGAAATGTTCGGGGCAGTAGGACAACTACAATCGCAGAAATTGTGGATTGCGTCAATAACTCATCTGACCACCCTATTGATATTACTTCCACGAAGAGTGCAGCATCACAGCATCCGTTGGAAATGCTGAGGGAGATACCCATGAAGTATATCCATTTCTGCACGGACGTACGCCCGCCCTATTACGGAACATATACTAGGCCATACACATACACCGAGGCATCTCGTCTTGCACGTAATCCCCTGGCAAGAATCCGAAAGGATACTGATTACGACTACGATTCTGAAGCTGAATGGGATGAGCCCGAGGAAGGCGAAGATTTGGACTCTGACGGTGAAGACGACAACGAAGATGATGCAGATGACGATATGGATGGCTTCCTTGATGACGAAGAGGATCCGCAACTAAAACGCGGGCTCATTAGCGGCGACCTGGTACCCGTTAGCACTGGCTTATGCTGGGAGGATGCAGAGAGCGTATCTCGGCTGAACGACGGATCCGACGCCATTTGCACAGACTTCAAGGAATTCAAGATGGAGTTCTTGTTGGATCCGCAAATGCGGTCGATTGATCCCTTTTCTACCACGTACTGGGCACCGGATCCGGCGACTGCAACCCCCGCCCCCACCACCGCAAACGAAGAAACAGCCAGTAATGGCGCCATGAATCCACCCAAAGCACCGCCCACGCAGCGCACTATGAAGAGCTTGCTCAACACCCTCAATGGCCCTCAGAACGCTCCGTCGAGTACATCGAATAAACCAGCCAAGGCCAAACGAATGGTACCTGCCGGGCAACTTTCCGCCTTCAAGGCAGAAATTGAAGGCAAAGATCTCACCAAGCTTGGTATGATTGAGTTTTTGAAGAAAACCTTTCCGAAGCTGCCAAAAGACGCCATCTCCAATACCCTGAGTGTTGTTGCTGCAAGGGTAGGCCCCACCGAGAAAGAAAAGCGATGGGTACTCATCAATTCGTGAATACGTCTGGTCTTCTATACTCATTTCAGTAAATCCTTTTGGTTTTCTTATTTTCAGCAAGTTATCGGGCATATCTGGCGCATGGTGTTATCGGCCACATGTGGGCTGTCTTGAGTCATTATTTCATTACAGCGGGGACCGGAGTATGGCGTTGGGCGCTTCTACATCTTGCCGCTCGTATTGCTACACACCATACCATGATGCAGCCTCCCGATGCATTGTGGCTAGATTGGGGATTCGAGAGTAGAAATCCGGTGCATATTTCGACAAGAATTTCGTATCGGGAAAGCCTGGCGATATGATATACACATGTTCGTCGAGCAAACCACATCAGGCGTTAAATCGGGTACTGTGGCTATCATTCTCACGTCATCAAGACGCCATTTATCGGAGTTCATATCGAGTTCAGCATACACTTTCTACCTTCAGTGGATTGTTTATACAGGGTCTCCGCGCATTATAGCAAAGTACGTAGTTGAATTGCACCTCACAAGTTGAGAGAATGGCACCAAGTCGCTCTGCACATAGGACTGGACAAGTGGCCATGACGCATTCGCCCTCACTTGCGCAAACCGTGGAAGCGCTTAGGCATCAACTGTGAAGCGCTTGTGGCACGAAAAACGTAACAGTCAGATTCAGGGGGAGAGTCATCAACCAGCCAAGGCCCATCAGATGAAACCACACGTACAATACGTGATGACAGCTATCCGGGTATGAAGGTAGGCAACATGCATATATATACAATGGCGACGGAGAGCGACCAGCCTGGCAAGCAAGGAAGTACAGTGCCGTGTAGGCGTGCACTGATCGCGAATAACAGAGGGACTTGATTGTCTCGGAAATGGTGTAGCTCGAGTGCTTTTTACCTACAGACTTGCTCGGCGCATACACAAACCTTGTGGTTCTGGTATTCAAGACCCATGTAGGCGCGAGGTTAAGAATAGATAGCCATGGGTCCACACCTGCACTGCGGCCCGTGCGCTCGGGCGCTTGCGTTGCTGACGAGAACGTCGTGTCCAATCGACTACATCTCGTAGACGCCCGCTATCTTTAGTCCATGAAGCCTACAAGACGAGCCCAATCATCGGCGTATATGTATTACAATCCCTGGGCATCGGAGGGGATCAGCATCGTTCCTAATGTATCTCCCTGTTCGAAGCGCTGACACCACTCCTCCCAAGGTTGTAATATGTCCACAACAGCATCAGCAGGCGCTCACTGTAGCGGTTGGGATCCGTGCGGTTCCGGGAACAGCGCAAGAATGCAGCTATGCGCAATCAGAGCCGGATGGTGGATACTACCGCATGCAAGAATAGCTGACCCCGCACCCGACTGGTCAAATGCCCACAGGCCCGTCTTAGTGCGTCGAGGTACAGATTGATTGGGGCATGAAGTACAAAGACGCTGTATCTTCTGCAGTACATCCAAGACTCTAGCTCGAGACGTTCCGTGATTCTTGTCGTGGGTCAGTGCTATAAGCGCATCGTACTTTGTTCTTCCTTGACTTGCAGCTCACTGGATTTGAGCACCTCTCACTACTCGTCATGGCGTCCTTCCTTCTCTACCTCTCTGCAACTGTCCTGTTGGCTCAGTCAACAGTTGCATCCAACTGCACTAAGAAGCCGATATATGTCGATATACACAAGCGGGCCGTTCATGACTCTCCAGTCTTCCAGTATGGATCCTTCATCGGGCTCGGAACACCGGCACAGAACAACAGCCTTTGGCCATCATTACAGCAAAACCATACCTCTTTTGCATCGAGCGGCTATTGCAATGACAATACGACACTCAAAAATTGCGATCAAAGTACAGGCGGTTTCTTCAACTTTCGAGATTCGACAACGTATGTCGCCTCCTCTTTGAGGCTCTTACTTGTATCGATTAACATATGATGTAGGTTCGAGGAACAGCAGAACTTCCAGACGTTAGACAAGTCCCAGGACAAACTCTCGGGGTTCTTTGGTAAAGAGACCCTTCGACTGTACACACACTATTTCGAAACGGACGGCGCAACACAGACACTTGTACCAAACTCGGTTGTTGAGGTTGCAGAGTCAGGATCAATAACTCCAGGGAGAGTTGGCGTCGGCGCTTCGTCAACATTACTACGGGACCTCGTGGCGCAGGATGTGATTGCTGGATTAACATACTCTCTCTACATTGGTCATGGATTTGATCGCGCCGGGGGTGTAGTCAATGGCAGTAACGTATTTGGAGGATACGACTCTGGGCGCTTCACGGGTGAGCCACGCAAGTACGCAATGAACGTGGCCAACGCCAACCCAATGAGCGTCCGTGTCAAGGATGTCATCATCACTGGAATGGCCGACAACTCAAGCACATCGCTTTTTGACAACACAGTTTTCACTGACATGAAGTCGCGCCCCGAGGGCTTTGAAGCCCAGATCACAACGGAGCAATTTCCATTCTCTCTACCTTACCAGATTACACAAAACTTCATCAAGCACCTCAAAGCCGAAAAAGACAACAGATGGGATGACAACTCCCTGAGGCTGAAAGACAGCTTCAACGGCACCCTTACCGTTGTCCTCGAAGACGGCTTCGCCGTCACCCTACCCCCCGAAGTGCTCATGAACGCGTCAAACATCACCCCAATCCAAGACCGCGACGAAGATGCAAACACCCCCTTCTACCTCGGCACCGCCTTCCTCGGCCAAGTTTATCTCATGGCCGACTACGAATCCAACTTCTTTTACCTCGCCGAAGCCATCCAGAAAAACAACATGGTCATGCCAGTAACCTTTTGCCCCAAGTCCGTCCCCGTCGCCTACCAGCGCCCCAAGCAATCCGAATGGCAGCGCCAAGGCCTCATCGGCGCAGTCATTGGCGGCGTCATTGGCGGTCTCGGTATCCTCGCTGCGAGCTACTGTGTGTGGGTTACTTGGATGCGCAAAAAGGACGAGCGCAAGTTGAAGAGGGAGTTACAGCGGAACTCGCAAAGGAAGTTGGAGCAGATGGAGATTGAAGAGGCGGCACCGAAGTTCGATCCCCCGCCCAAGAGCGTAAATGCGGCCAAGGCGATGTTTTGGCGGAAGAATAAGCCAGGGACTACCTTTTGATATCCAAACAGCCTGATGGCTTGTAGAATTCTTATTTGTTTTTTCTTTCATTGTTAGTTATACCCTGGGCCACAGATTCCATCTGGCACACCAACTTTTACTTCTCTTCTTCTCACTACATAGCTACATGGCACTTTAACCCTTTCAATCCACACACACACACACACACACACACACACATGCCATTTACCTTTACTTTTTTTCCCTCATTCCCCTCAGTCCCAACACTTCCTTTCCCCCATCCTTCCCAATCCGGTATCCCTCCCCCATCCCCCATCGATTCCTGCACCCTCCACTCGCCCTAACCGCCCACTCGCCCTACGACGCACAGACCCTACTCATGCTTATCGCACCACGTTCCCGAACCAACCAGGTACCTGAACCCTCCGCATTAGGCAACTTGGCACCAGCCGCCGTGGATTACAGCACTTAAAATCATATTTTCTTTTTTTCCTTTCCCCAGTCGGTTTGCGCGCGCTGGCCTCGTTTTGGGTCTGACCGCGCACCCCCCCCTGCTAAGTTAGACGGAGGGTGTAGAGGGGAACTTGCCTATAGGGGTAATGTGTTGATTACGGTGCTTATATTTCTTTTGCTTTTTTGTGAGGGAGAGGGGAGAGGT
>JALPSE010000041.1:0-60732 GCA_030558545.1 Bipolaris gigantea
CAACGTACCAAATTGTAACTAGTCAGATAGAACGGCCTCTGGCCAAAGTCCTACATAGCCAACGGCTGATACAGGACTATAATGGAATAATAATAGCAAGGAGCCACACTAGCTGGAGCTAGAACAGTTAAGGTAAGGCTTATGCCAAGCGAGACAGGGGTGAGCACTAAGCGGCGTGCGCAAAGCGGAAGCTGCAAGTCATTCTGCTGGCACAGCTATTGATGAGTCAGCTAGCTTGGCCTTGGTTGGTTATGGAAATAAATTACGCAACGCTGTTTGACGCTTGCCAGAACAAGTAAGGCCATCGCCTCGATGTACCGATCCCTATGGCGATCTTGCATCAAGTCGCGCACCACTGCACGAACAAGGCTGGTGATGACTTGATGCTATGGTAATCGCATTATTAGACTTAGAGAAGACATTGGTAGGAGTTATAAAAGAGACAGGACCTTACTAACGGTTATCTTATCATAGGACACTGGGCCGTAACGAAAGAAGGTGTGCCGCGAAGGAGGCGTAAGAGTGATAACGCGACGGTAATATTGAGGTGCGAAGGGTCTATTGTATTTAAAAGTCGCTATAGCATAACACATCAAAGCTATAGGGCGAACATAGTCGTAAGGGTGGAGTTATAAGGAAGCAAAGCCAAAGTACCCCTCATTTGTTTCGGTATAGGTGGTTTTTCGTCACGGGTGGAAATACGTTAGTTCAAATTGTCCTTGCGCAGTTGTCTGGCTATGCATGTGGATTCCAGTTGCTAACCACCAATCATCGCTCAGTTCACCTGCCCCTTTTGGCAATACGCCGCAGATGTATTCACTTTATCGGTAGTCTGGTCGACAATAAATGGGTATGATTGAAAATAAAATGCTTCTATCTGCAAATATCGAATCGATTACTCAACAGTAGCTGCTACAACTGCGTATGATTCAGTATGGCGTCGCTCAGCCAAACCCGCTTCGAGACGGATAACACCATTGACAAAAGCGAACCCTTTGACGATGGGCATCTAACGATGCTTTTTCCGCCAACAACAATTGTTTCCAACATCGCAGGATGGGATTTCATTAATAGCATTTCTGAGATATTGGCTGGGGATTGTGCCCATGGGAAGTCCGATCTGGAGTACGGTCTTTACAACGCCGTTGGTGAAGAACTAACCCATGCAGACCTTGACGAGAAGTACTTTGGCCACAACGGCTATTTTGATTACATAAACAGCAAACACAAGGTACATTTTGTCAAAATAAGGAAATAAGCAAAGGGCGAATCACCATGAAAAAAGAAGACGCCTGCTCATAGAGAGAGAGCGGGGGGATCAACCGATGTTTGGGAGCAAAGTCCAATCTCCAAGCAACATGCGGCACCCGTCAAAAAGCCATGGAGGGCCGAAGAAGACGCATGGCTAGAGCTTTGCCATGCCAAAATACGCGACGCAATCGAAGCTGAGGTGGTGATCAAGATTCCAGGGTGTGTACCCGTCTTGAAGCATTCAACGCATTCTTCGAGCGCAAGAATTCGGAAGAAGGGGATGAGGCTGCAGCAGGAGAGAGCCAGCGGACACTGTATACAATGGGATCGGCGTATCAGAGGTTGCGCTATACAGGGAGAAAATTGGGCGAGGAACGGAAGAGACTTTCGGCTCTGTTGGCGAATGGGAAGAAAGGAAGGACGTATGTACCGAATTCGGGTGTGGCGGAAGCCTTAGAGTACCAGAGGGACGTGGTTGTTGTTATGGATGATCTGCCCGCGGAAGGCTTCCAGTACCGCATTGTCAAAACAATACGCGAAACCAGGAGGGGGATTCGCAAAAGGAAGTTTGGGGAGTGATAAGCATGGCGGGACAGATAAGGAGTGTGAGGTGAGTTTCTAGGAGCCGTAGTCGGTATTGGAACAGCGAAAGCAGCGAGAAGGAAATTGGAAAAATGATGTAATACTTTCAGAGAACTGGCGGGAGGATATTGTGTAAATGGATGGATTGTAGGGAAAATACTAGTCTAAAATATAGCAATACAAGAGTTGGCAAGCGGATGTGAACGGTGTGAAGAGACAATGTGATGATGAATGTAACGCTCTCTCGTTCTGAGAGAGATGGAGCTAAAGTGTGTCTATATCGTCGCCTACTATACTGTTGGTCATAAGGACTTGAGTGATGCTTACGGCAAGGACTCGAAGCCATACCTACCAAACGCCAAAAATACGCCAATGCGCACTGAGATTTCCGAAGCTCTACCATCCATGATTCTACTGTAGGGTCGAGGTTCCAGTCCCAGATGTAAAGGCTCTACTGGAGGGTGGTGAGGGCGAGGTCCAGCGACCGAAGTTCATGCACAACGATATACGCATCTGCCGCACGTTGTCCTCTTGACCTTGGGTAAGTTGCTTCTCAGCTATCTCAGCCACTCAGTCTCGTATAATCCTTCTGCTCCTTTACGATTTCTCAACTCTAGCCTGTCCTCTCCTCCCAAATCCTCAAAAACAGCTTCCACAAAATCGAAAACAGTATCCCTTGCAACCCATTGGCAATAATTCTAGTCTTAAGGCCTCTCCCAAAAAGCCCAAGTCTACCGTCCTGCCTAATCACCTTTCTCGCTGCCTCGGTATAAGAAATTCTGCTCTCGTTGACTTGGCGATACGTTTTGACCACTCTCAAAGAATTGGAAATGGTGTCGGATGTGACGGAAGCACAGAAGCCAATAAACGCCGCGCGCAGCAACCACCACCCAATCTGCTGCTTGGGCGGCGCGGCAATGGTTTCCGAAAGCAGGTTGTACATGGCGAACCAAGGGTAGTGACCAACAAAGGTAGCGGCTGCGGTGGCAAAGGCACCCCACCAAAGACTTCCGAAACCATCCGTCTTGATACGGTTGCGGAGAATGCGCCAGCCGCTGGGGCCCTGAGCCTGTAAGGTGGTTTTGAGCGTGTCGATGGGAGTCAAGAGCATTCTGAAGGCGGCAGCGCACGCAGAGGCGAAGATTGTCTGGATGGGGGATGGGAGTTGCTTGAGGAAACCATTGGATTGCAGTAGGGCGAGGATACCGGCGTTAGCAGCTGTGTCGCCAAAGCGTGCAATGGGGCCCTGGAATAGTGCTGCGCCCATGCCCTGATAGTAGCGACCGATACCGCCGTCGTGATAGAGCGTCTTGGTGGCCACGGTAGTCGAGGTCCCGTGGCGGTATTGGTAGTTCATGATGGTGCGGATGGGCATGAGAAGTAGTACTTGGAGAACCATGGCTGCTGCGCCACTGAGTCCGCCGCCCAAGGCCCGCTTCAGCGCGCCTTTGAGATCAAACTGTGATAGATGTGGTGAGCTTTTTGGGGACTGTGGACATGGGTTGACTACTGCTAGGGTTACGTACATCGACATCGTCTGCGTCTACCCATGCCTTGACAAACGCAACGATGGTGAGCGTTGTAGCCAGGGCTAGGAATCCTCTCCACACGTACTGCCATGCACGCGATACCTCTTCGTCGGGGACCTGGGGCTCATCGTCCCCTTGTCGAGGCACAGACGTGTAATCGGGTGCGTCAGCATGCGCAAGCAAAGGCGCCCGCTCATCTGTTGCGCCAACGCCGTCCGCGTTGCGCCGGGAAGACATTGTATTCGTGTTGAAAATCGAAATCTAGGACTGTTCATGTACAGGTAACACGAATGTGAGTATGGATCTGACAGATTACCAATCAGATGGGCCAATGACGCGTGCACGGCTATCTTGCGCTACTTACTTGATTAGTACAAGGCTGTCACGCCAGTCTCCACCCGACCCCAGGCTATGTAGGAGTAGGACATCATCCCACGTGATTAGTGCCTCCATTAACTCCCAGGCCATTACCGCAGTCGGCGAGGACGAGATTTTCGCCCCATGTCATGGTAGCGGGGTATAGAGTTGTTGCGAGGCCAAGCAAGGCTAGGTGAATTCCGGCCATTGCGGATATACTCGAGCTGACCTCCTGAGCGTGTAGCTGGCGATGTTGATGAGAGAAACGTAGCTATCGTGCGAACATGACTCTGAGCCATCAGCACAGCCACTAAAATACCCCGGCGGCAACTTCACCTCAGCTGGGTCACGGAATAAAGCTATGAATCAACGCAGCGCCGGCGCACCCACAAGTACCATCACGGCAGTACTCGGTTCTGACTATGTCAATTTGGATGGTCAGCGACGGGCAGATCACAAGAAGAAGATCATTCGTGAGCGGTGGAATGATTTCAAAGAAAGAAATTCTGGTGCCTACGATGTATCGGAGGACAGAGTTGAGGTGTCGAATGCAGCAGAGTAGAATATGCAGGGCGAGACAGTAAGTGAGGCACTAGCGATGTCGTACGGGAGAAAGAAGTGAGGGTGGCATTGAAGAATACCGAGGCCATCTTCCAGCGGCCTCTTTCGAAGTTAAAGAGATAATCCCTAGAATATGGGAAAGCGCGCGTTCCTGCAAGTAGTAGCAAAACAGAAATTGTGTAGGATAGAAACGATGCTATACCTATGCCTGGTCAAACTACGCTGTTATGCTGCTTTAGAGCATCTCTTTAGAGAGCAGTTTGTATATCTATCGCCACGACCGAATAGCGTTTAGTGCTCCTCCCTGGGCTGAGATGGACGTGCTGTGCTGTATCCTTAGTCTAGCAACGACATCACACCAGGCTTCAGACGAGGTGAACGCCGTTCCATGCGCATTCAGAATGTTAACCGCATCGCCATAGAGTAGTTGCAGCCATTTCTAACCCATCTATGGCACTGGAAGTGCCCAGGATATGAAGCACTATTGACACCTGCCCGTAAAGCATCCACCATAGTAGATCGCCTGATTCGATCTCTGTAGACTCGTTATATTTCAAGTTCACGCTGTGTAAAATAATAAGTGGTTTTGACGTACGTATCCCATGCGTTAATTCGGCGCCGAATGCAATTAGGTAGTGTACGGGTATGAGACGTGCCAGACCACAGTACTTACTATGGTAGGAAAGAGAAGCAGTAAGCTCCTGTTGGAGAGAGGTGAAGATGTCAGAACTAGGTCCTATTCCGTCTAACTAGGGGGAAGAACTACTAAGAGAATGTTACGCCTAAGGCAAGAACAGATTGATTGGTAGTGAGGTTGAGATTCCTCGATGATGGTCTCCTTTCCTGTCTCTCATCCCTCATGCCTTTATACTTGACCCAATACTGAAGTAAGTCTTCCTCAGAGTCATATGTAACTCTGTACACCGGCACAGTAGTTATCCTAGATCAGATAAGTTTCTTGAAATCAGTATGTTTCTGACAATCGCTATCTTAAAGTGCGAGGTTCTTGAATCCACCGAAGCCCTATTGGACGCCTTTCGACCGAGGATCGAAGCTATACGTATTTACGTAGATATCTTTCTATATTATTATAATATCTTAGCCCTCATCAAACCTATGAAAACTGGAAAATGACGGCCCTCTGCCGGTAATGCAAATTATCTAAAAACACAGCTAGATCGCTACCTACTTATGAGGTGATGGATGGCCCATCACAGTATAGACGGCGGCGGCCATCTAACATAACAACTACGCAACAATATCAGCATGCTCTGTTATCTAGTACCAGTCTTTTTCGCGCGGTGGACGCGTTATAGTTGCGTGCGCCGTCTGATAGGACTTAATCTCTTACAATGATTTTCTAGTTCTCATAGCAATGTCATATTTGTACGCTAATACTTTTCTTCATCTAAATATTTTTAATTTGTTGATATGGGGCTTGAACCTTTCTAAGATTGAGTCTCGTTTATCGATTGAGATCATATTTTAGACACATTATTTTATTAGAAGCATCACATTCATTTCGGTTTGAAATAATTGTATACTACCTTAACATCAATAAGTGACTTGGAGGGAGAGGATGATGGTAGCCCTACGATGACCATTCCACGATTAGTTATAACTACATCCTTAAGTCGGTGGTAGAGTAACCCATGATTAGTCAGTTATGTGAAAGCTAAATGGCTTCGAACAGTAACTATCTAGTCGCATCTAGAACTATGCAAATCAGCATCCCTGACTTCCCCTTTTTCGTCTTTAATTGCGATTCATTCTAGAGATATTGCAATGGGTATAGCGTTCGAACAGATCTGCTAATACGGACCGTAATACGATTCGAACCCCACAGGCCCTGCCAAGTAACGAATCATCGCAACTTTTGCACAAGGCTGACTCAGATTTGTGCATGTGTAAAGTAGAAAATCTGGTAAGCGTGTTACCTAGGCAGAATTAGGCAAAATATGATCAGACGGTCTTGGAAGATTCATGAGTCATTTAATTTAAGCTACAGAATCTTACTTGATGAGTACTGTACGTGCGAGTGGAGATGTAAGAAATAAAAGGCCGAGTCTGGCCTCTGTCGAGGTGGGACCCACCTCCTCCGGTCTGAAGGACTTCTTCCTCTTTTCCCCCGTACAACTTCTTGAAGCCATCTAGCGCAGGGTCTCTATCTGGTTTCGTTGTGAAAGATGCTTTTTCCTAGGTTGATCCTGCTCCCTCCAGTCCTTGCACTTTCACTACTGGATTCGATAGTAAACCCAATCGTTGGCAGCATCTGGAGCGTGCCAGAGGGTGTCACAAACACGCTTTTAGGAAGCCTCGCAGGTACGCTCGGTGCTAATCAGTCTTATGATTATGTCGTAGTTGGTGGCGGAACAGGCGGCAACACAATCGCTTATCGTCTAGCTCAAGCTGGCTTCACTGTTGCCATCGTCGAGGCTGGAGGATTGTACGAATATGGCAAGCCTGTTGTTGGACCTGCACCCCTCGGCGATGTTATCGGTGTAGGCTCGAACCCAGCTGACAGTATCCCAACTGTGGACTATGGCTTGGTAACGGTACCACAGGCTGGTGCAGGAGGCCGTAGAATGCACTACGCGCAGGGCAAATGTCTCGGCGGCTCTTCAGGCCTGAATTTCATGATCCACCACCGCCCAAACCGAGGAGCTCTAGATGCATGGGCAGAGGCTGTCGGGGATGAGAGCTACTCGTTCGACCAATTTCTCCCATACTTCAAAAAGAGCTTCACCTTTACCCCACCGAGTCAAAAGACACGTCTGGTCAATGCAACGACGGCCTATGTGGAGGCGGATTTCGAGCCAACATCCAGTTCACCAATTCAAGTGACATATCCCAAGTGGACGCCCGTATGGTCGACATGGGCGGCCAAGGGATTGGAGGCCCTCGGCATGAAATTGACAGATAAGTTTAACCAAGGCGTCCTCAACGGGTATCATTACGCGCAAACGACGATCCATCCGCGTGCTCAGATCCGGTCCAGCTCGGCTGATTTCGTATACGCAGCAAAAGACACGGACGTAGGCAAAAATCTCGCTGTTTATCTAGAGTCGCGAGTCAACAAGGTACTTTTCGATGACAACAAAAAGGCCACTGGCGTAGATGTCACCGGACTAGGATTGCTGAAGTCCACTATTTCCGCCAAAAAAGAAGTAATACTTTCAGCTGGTGCTATACACACGCCGCAACTACTCATGTTATCTGGGATCGGCCCTGCGAACCATCTCGCCGAACATGGAATCGCAGTACTGGCCGACCGTCCTGGTGTAGGCCAGAACATGACTGATCATGCTCTTTTTGGACCCACGTACGAAATGACATTTGATACCCTTAACAGGGTACTCGGGGACCCTGTCGTACTTGCAAAGGCTGTGGCCGAATATGGACTGACGCAAACCGGGCCGTTGACGACCAACGTGGCTGAGTTCCTGGCGTGGGAGCGGATGCCCGGTAGCGCCAATCTGAGCCAGTCAACATGGGAACAGCTGCTTCGTTTCCCAGAAGATTGGCCTCATATTGAGTATTTCCCGGCAGCAGCCCATATTGGGGAATTCAACATCCCGTGGCTTGATCAGCCAAAAGACGGGAAAATGTACGCCTCTATTATCGCCGCTTTAGCCGCTCCATTATCTCGCGGCAATGTTTCACTCACCGGTGCTTCCCCTGCTCGAAGTCCCTTGGTCAACCCGAATTGGCTTACCCACCCGGGCGATGTCGAGGTCGCAATCGCGATGTACAAGCGTGTACGTGAGATCTTCAACACAGAAGTGATTCGGAGTATCCGCGCGAGTGATACCGAGTACTGGCCTGGCGATGAAGTGAAGACAGACAACCAGATTTTGAGCAACATTCGAACGAGCGTGATGGCAGTTATGCACGCCTCATGTACTGCACGGATGGGACGCACTGATGACCCAACCACTGTGACGGATAATCTGGCGAGAGTGATTGGAGTTCAGGGCCTGCGGGTTGTAGATGCTAGTTCCCTCGCGTTACTGCCCCCGGGTCATCCTCAGGCACTAATCTACGCCCTCGCTGAGAAAATTGCGGATGAGATAATTAAGGGACGATAACACATCCTGTAGGGAGGAATACTGCAACGAAAGATTCCCTTCTAGTTTAATCGATGTTCCTTGACTGCATAGCATACGGTTGCAGACCACGTAGCTTTTGGAAATATGAACGTTGTTAATGAGACCGCCAACAGATTGACCGTAGATTACCCTACACGCTTAGCGCGACCTTGGCTGGATTCGCTTCAACGGCCAAGGGTATCCGGCACAATGCCTAGCTTCTTTTATGAAAGGGGGGACATTAATATCAGCAGGTTATAGCATCGCATTCGCGCTACCAGCCTCTCTGGAAGTCTTTTACAAAGGTTTGCTTTTTTAGTTCTTTTGTTTTTGGCTAATCGCAGTATACTGCGTCTTTGACCTCTTGCGTTTCGTCCGTCTTCGAAAGTGAACAATGTAAATCTAAGCTCAAGATAGACGAACTTTCCTTCCTTTTAGCTGCCCTGCCTGGATTATAGATCATTGACTATGTATAAGAGTTTGGCAAAAAAAACACAGCACTTCATTGGGGATCCTCTCGACCCCCCTAATCGATGTGATTACACCCTCAACTCCGAAGTCAATGGTGACTTCACAGCCCTAAATGATCCTTTTCCTTCAGAGAGTGGTCATCCTCCCTCTGGAGATTCAGCGTTTTCTAATTTATACTCTTAGCTCGCCACGGGACTGCGTTTACTGGCTATCAGAACTATACTCACGGCCCAGAAAACAGTCAGTGGCGATGCCACTAACCTTGGAACCTTAATTGGAGCATCGTTATACAGCCCACAATTTCTAGGTGGTCTGGTCCATACCATCTTTATCAAACAGCGCCATCGCTCAAATCCGAGAGATATGTCGACTATTCCTTCGTATTAGAAGTGCCAAGCAAGAGTCAACATCTCCAAACAGTCCAATAATTCCCAGCCAACCAACTTAGACTGCTCTCACTAGGACCCTTTCGACTCAACCGAAATTATCAAAATCGTCACGGGAAACGACAGCATATATATAGATTCAATGGCAGACACATTATTCCCTCCCGCTTCGTACGTAGCCTGGAAAACTTCGTCCGGTGGTGTCCATAGCGCCAGCGGAAAAGGCTTTCTATCGACTAGGCATTTAGCCCCTACCTTTTACTGAAAGGGCACTCTGCCTTCGATGCTACGGCCCCTCCGACAAGCCCCTGACTGTTTCATGCGGTAGATCGTTCGATTAGTAGCCTGCTGTTATCCAAAACGTATGCCGATCAGTGATAATGGTGGAATGACAGCGGAAGCCTCGTTATGATAGGATGGTGTGGAGAAGAGATGCAAACTGCACTCGTCCAATGATGTATGTTGCCCAATTCGAGAATAAGGGATTATTCTCAGCAGACAATTATGTGAATTACAGCTGAACAACGCAGCTGAACGGCGCGACCGACTGACCCAACAGTGAGGCCATCATGGACTGTCTGTAGCACAATGTCTCGGTAGTGCACATAGGTATTATCAGCTCGCTACAAATCAGTACCACACGTTTGCTTTGTCAAAGAGAAATCCCGCTTATGCAATCTGACCGACTGGGTGTCGTGCTACTGGGAAGTACTTCTCCTTGAAGGAAGCGAGCTTTGTCGGTGCAACAGACAAGCCATAATCGAGGCTTGAGCTCAATAAATCTAAATAAATGATAAGGGAACCTAACAGCGACAAACATGTGAAGGAATCGTAAGAAAGAGTTTAGGCTCCAAAGCACTTTTGGGGAGAGGCTAGGTATTACTCCATGTACAATGTCAGCAATCGAATGATAGTGATATTTGCCCCCGCTTGCCTCCCTTGTCATTGGCTGAAGCGTACCTTTGCAACAAGGCATCATGTAGAGATCTTGTGGCATGATTTCTGCACTGAATTTTTTTCAACACCGTAATACGGACACAGGCAAATGCAAACAGTCGTAGCCAAGGGGGCGGGGAAGTCGTTTTGACGGGGCCAAGCTCATTGGGACTTGGTAATCTGGGAAGAGACGAGTTTGTGAACAGTTAGACCGTCGGAACAAGTCCAGCTAACCATGAATGGCTCAAGTGAGCATGAAGTATACCCAAATTTGGCAATAAAACGGGCAATTTGCCCTCAGACTCGTTTTTAGGCCGTGTCGTCGCAACTGGATCGTCGAACAAGCTGGAGCTGATTGCGCAAAGACTTTCTATTCTAAGCCTAGTACAGGATCCAGTGGGCTATCGGGACCCAAATAGCCGGATAACGACCACGCCCATCAACAACCAAAATGACAGCTCGAACCACTTTACAGAGAGCACAGGAATTGTGTAGAATGTCATGGATTCTTACGAGTTATAGTACTGGCTATCTGTGCATTTTGAATATATTGAAAACAAGTAGTGTCGGCTTCATTGCGTAGTTGCATTATTGGGGGAGGGGTAGTTTTGATTCTGATTCGGCTATCTCAGTCCCCAAGAACTGGGGTGCATGTTGCAGATTTTTTACCCTTGTCCCATGATATCCCCTCCCGTCTTGATAGCGCCAATCTTACCCTCTCCGCAGAGATAAGTTTCGATACGGGTTAAAAGCAGGGTGAAAAGCTAGTGTGTATATCTATCTTCGTTATTTTCCTACAAGGCCCCCTTTGATTGACAGGAGAACTACGCGATAGAGATTTGGCTCTCTTCTCTTCAACCTGCACTTCAATCACTTTTTTCGATTCAGCCTTGCCCCTTGTATCACACGCTTCCTACTAGATAAAAGCTCCGGCGGATTGGATCTACTTGCTGAGACTACTCAACCCCCGGAAAGTTACAAATGTAGAAGGCATAAACCAAAGAACACAACAGCTATGGGTACAGTAGCCATGGATTCCACGAAACCCGCCAAAGGGCCTGTCCGCCGGGCTTCCATAACCTCCACTAGCAATGCTATCGAAATCGGCACCTCGTCATACTACCATCAAACATCCCTAACACTTAAATTCGACTTCATCTCGATGCTCGCCATGTCCTTCTGTATCCTCGGAACCTACGCAACTTTTGCGCAAGGCCTCAGCTCAGGCCTGACCAACGGTGGTCCCGTAGCAATTCTCTGGGGTCTGGTCCTAGTTTTCGCTTGCAACATCTGCGTAGGCCTGTCTCTCGGAGAACTGTGTTCTTCCATGCCCACGGCTTTGGGACAAGCGTATTGGGTCCATCGCCTACTTGAGAAACACGAGGCTGGGCGGTTTTTATCATACATGACGGCGTGGATAAATACCTTTGGGTGGTGGACGTTGACTGCGAGTCAAGTAGCATTCATGACCGAGTTCGTGTTGGGGATGAAAGTTATGTTGGATCCAGAGTGGGATGGCGCGGGGAAATCGTGGGTCAATTTCATGGTTTACCTGGGTGTCGCCTTGCTTTTCACCGTGGTAAATGTTGCAGCATGCCGGAGTAATAGATTTCTGGCGATTTTCAACGATGGTATTGGTGTCTGGTTTGTCGGACTTTTCTTCGCCATTATGTTTGCGCTTTTGATTTCGGTGGGTGTAAAAGACGGGATGGAGTATCAGTCTCCAAAGTTTGTATTCGGAGATTGGGAGAACAAGACAGGATGGGGTGACGGAATTGTATGGTTTTTGGGACTGTTACAGGCGGCCTATGGATTGACAGCCTTCGATTCGACGATTCACAGTAAGTAGTTCAGCCGCTGTCGGGTTGGCATGGTGGGCTAACCGGCATTTACAGTGATCGAAGAGATCCCAGCTCCGCGATCAAATGGACCGAAAGTTATCTGGTTAGCCGTTGTATGTGGCGCAATTAGCGGGTTCATCTTCATGGTGGTCTGCCTGTTTTGCGTCCAGGATCTAGATCTCGTTATCCATGGGTCAACCGGACTGCCGTTTATCGAACTTGTCCATCAGACGGTCGGACTAAAGGGCGGGGCCACTCTGATGGTATTGTTCATAGTCAACGGACTTGGTCAAGGAGTAAGCCTCGCAACTACGGGCGGTCGCTTGACCTGGGGATTCGCTCGGGATGGTGGGCTTCCATTCAGCAGTTACTTTTCCCAGATCGATTCAACCTGGATGGGTCCTGTACGAGCGCAGTGGCTGCAAGGCGTTATCATTGGCCTTGTCGGCATACTTTACTTCTTTGCCTCGACAGTTCTCACGGCAATTTTGAGTGTGAGCACGATTGCATTGACCATATCTTACGGCATACCAATCGCCTGTCTTTTGGTTGTCGGGCGGGACAATCTTCCCATCGGGGGAACATTCAAGCTTGGTAGACTGGGATCGCTCCTCAACTGGGTCAGCGTGATCTACTGTGCGGTGACTACAGTATTCTTCTTTTTTCCAGGGACACCTAACCCTAGCATATCCGATATGAACTGGGCGATTGTAGTTTTCGGTGTCATGCTCGTCATATCAGTGGCTTTTTGGCTCGTCACTGGAAAAGGCGAATATCTCCAAACTCACGAGGCAGAATTAAGACTCGAGCTCGTAGGCAGATTATTAGCGGTAGAGCATGCGATTCTTGAGAGATAGTACAAGAACCCTAAGCTTAGAGTTGTTTTCCTTACAATTACAGAAAACGAGAATGCTGTACCGTGATTCTATGGTCACGCCATTGCATAATGAAATCGAGTAGATCTCTGGATTCCCACCCGATTTAGAACGCTGCAAACGAATGATCAAATCGGTTCAACTGCTCTCAACGTACTCAACAGCCGACTCAAGCAAAATTAGATAACTAGCAATAGTAGTAGAGGCATTACTGACCATGGTAGTAAGAGGGGTCATAGCAAGTATCCAGAGACAGATGATAACCGCTGCTAGTCAAATAGCCGCTACAACGTGTCGGCAAACATCCGTTGCCCAACCAGCTATCGTGGTTTAGACCCATGAATTCTCACAATGAGAATGATGAAGCTAATCGCAGCCCTTATATTTCTAGATTCCTCAAAATTTATACTAAGATCGCAATCCCAAAAATGGACTTCAGTAACGCTAAGGATGCTTTTGGTTGGCATAAAGCTTTTTCGTCACCTGATCATCAATGGTAGCGAAAAAATGCATTTGCAGATACGGTGCAGTTCATTGTAAATGGCCTAAATAACAAAAATAATTGGCGGAAACTTCTACCAAGTTTCAATATTATGAAGGCAACCAGGGTAACTATCATGTGACTGATACCGCGTCAAGACGATGGCATCTCTGGTGTTACTGGCATTAGGACGAAAGACTGATACTAGAATGTAAAGCTATGTGTGCAAATAGTAGCGGGCCGAACGCCTCTCTCGTCACATGGTCTTGCGTACATACTCACAAGCGGACAAGTAACAGTATAGAAGTGAGTGTAGTGAAATAGCTTTGTTACTAATATGATTCTTCACGGTAACTAAGCACACACTCGTTCAGCAGGGCTCTCCGCCATTAAGAAAAGAAGACATTCCTGGTAATGAAAAAATGAGCATCAAATCAACTAGATTTAGAAGAGAGAAAAACGAGAGCTGTTCAAGACCTATCACCTCTTTCTGGCATACATTTGCTAGGCAAGTACGCAACAGGGACTAAACGATGGTGTTGGCCAAGGTGCGTCCTTAGCGTCAGCTCTGCTTGGCTTCAAGTGAAACATGTTGAACTTGAGAGTAGACGGGCAGACAGACAGGCAGATCAATGCTGACATACCAATCCACATGTTATCCATTACTTATGTATATCCGACCTGTGTTTTCCAACTCTAATGTCATTTCATGGCCACAATCGCCCTGCTTTTCCCCTTGAAGTCCGCCTCCGTTCGGATCGCCCTCGCATATCCATTAAGAACATGCCATGCGCCACCGTCACTTTCTTTGCACACTTCCCGCTACCGCTATATTACTGGACCTGGATACATCTGTTGGCGTCCGCGTCGTTGAAGAATTCTTCAGTGAACCAATGACGGGTGATCGGAAAAGGAAGACAGGCTACCAACTACAAGCTAAAAAAGATGCTACGCAAAAGGGGTGGTCTACAAAAAGGAAGAGAGCGATCTGATGTAACCCTGTTTCCTTACTACCCCATTGCTAGTTTTTCATTTTCTTAATCACCATGATGTATCCTAAAAATGTGTATGGCGTTTGCTAATGCACCTTCATTATACTATCTTTTGCGAAACTGCAGCTAGGACTTCCATTCTTCCTTGGTGGCTAGGCAGGCTTGCACATGGCGGTTTCGTTTAGATCTTTTAGACAACTTCACTCTCAAATACGCTACTCACTTTCATATGGGAGTCGCCATGTCACTCACTGGGACCCAAATATTCGATGTGGCCAAGAAACTGAGGGCTAGCTGGGGTAAAGGGCCTCAGGCATCTGCAGAGGAAAGCCAGTGGATCGGACGTTGTTTATCCGACTTTCTCTAGCTATCGTGGCGATGTATTCGCTTCTACTTGGTCGGAATTTGGGATTCGCTGTCGCAGCTACTGTAATAATGCAGTTGTAGGCTCACAATTCAATCGATTAAGACGCAATACCAGCATGAAGTGAAACATGACTCTCACGCTTGTATTCCTACTATATGTCCTACTCATGATGTTCGTCACCGCTCTATTGGTTTTGCATAGCGGCCAAAGATTACACACCTACAACCTCTGCCTTGCAACTACCTGCGTTTGTCTCGTCCTCTACGCGTTGATGAAAAGCGCAATGTCAGCTTCATATCACCAACCTTGACAGGGCTTTCACTAAATATTTCTCCAGCTATATCTTTCTTGTCGGGCGTATTGATGCCATTAATGCATCATATGTAACTCGCAGTCGCGATTGGGTATACATCGGGAGCATGCTGTTCATTACGACCGCCTCAGCCGGTATCGTCATCAACATCTGGCTTCATCTTAACACCGCGATGGATCCCAAATCGGGGCGATGCCACACGGGGATTCAAAGGAAGGTCATGGTGCCTTTCCTAATCATCGACATTGTTATGGTCGTTTCCCTCACTAAAGTTCTCGTCTATCTTCTTCAGCCAGTGCTCAAACAGAAGGGGAACTGGAGCTTTTCGATTATCTTTGGTAGCAATAGAACGCGGGCAGAAATCGTTGAGATAGAGGGAAGTATAGATACGCCTGTGCAAAGGAGCATTCGATCATTGCTGCAGAAGAGCATCATAGGAGCGTTTGCCGTTACGATTGCCACCCTTGCATTTTTCATCGTACAATACTTCTTCGTGGAAGGGAAGAGCGTCGCTTTGATTTGCAGTACCATCTGCCTTGTAGATAGTGAGACAGCCGGTATCCCCCTTCAAAGCCATATCCCAACCGATAAACAGTATTCTGGGGCTACGTGGTCATCAATTAGCTCATCGATAGAGCATCCACCGAAGCAGAAAAGCACACCGACTACTCTTCTAAGCTTATAATTTCAGCTCAGAGAATTGATTACTTTCCGGAATGAACTCCGTCAAATGGATCCGGCTCTTGTCACACTATCGGATTTTGAGCTGCCTTCTAGCGTGTCCATGCGTCAATAATTCCCATTTAAAGTTCTCGACAGAACCCAATTTTTGATCCTGTATTTTCTTTTGCAATGATTACTTGCAACTGTAGAGTATGGTCGCTCACATAGTGAATAGGGCATTCCTTGGCTTGGCGTCTTAAGAAATGGTCTATGGGAGGATAGTTACTCGTGTATATCACGTGTTTCGTAGCTTACTAGATATTCACTTTCCAATGGTAGTGAGTGTTGACGTATATGATTACCCCATATATACACCCCCTGCTCATGGCACGGCTCTTTGTTTAGCTTATGTACTAGCGATGATTATCCAGTCCATCTCAGACCCTACCTCGAGAACCCATCGCGTATCTGGACAAATGTTGCGTACCGATTCCTCGCCCACCTCCGTGTGTGCTTCCCGAAAATGGCCATAGGTAGGCTCAGCCCCATGACCAGTAAACCTAGTACACCAAGCACGATGAAACAGTTCTCCAGGCCGGAGTCTATCCAAAAGCTGGCGACAAAGGTAAACACCATCGCAAGCGTGTTATTGATGACTGCGACGCCAACCATGCCTTCAAGAACCATATCACTGGGAGTGTTAGCAGCGGCATCGATATTACAGTAACAAGTGACCTACGGGAACGAGTCTGCGAGGTACGACAAGCTCAAATCACCAGCGCAGCCGTAGCCGAAGCCGATGAAGCCCAGCCCAATATACGGCACAGGCCAATCCCAACCTCGGGCTGTGCCGATGCCAAACAGCCAAAGGCCGGTAGGGAAAATCAAGGTGCAAAGTGCCATCAGATAGAGCCGGTATTCAGCCTCCATAACACCTTTGTTGCGCTTAATCATCCATTGCACAAATGCATCGCTTCCGTATCCTCCATAAGCACAGCCAATAAGACTGCCAATCAGCGTGGGAATGTTCATGTTGCCCACTGCAACAGACCCGTAATTCCACGGTTCGCCAGACCATACATCCTCTTGTAAGGTGAGATAAAACGTCAAGCAGGACTGCTGGAAACCCCATTGCAGTCCAGCATACCACACAGCTGGGAAAGTAAAGACGCGGAGGGTATGCCACAGACGATTAAGGTACTGCTTAAAGCCTGTTCCGCGCAGGTTCGGTGCCGGCGTGATAATGCGGATACGCTCCCAGTACGTCTTTTTTCGATCCATAGAAGAAAGCGCGGTGTCTGGGGTGGATTTCTCGACGTTGGCGTCATCCGGAGAGCTTTTACCGACAGGCTGTTCAGCGTCGAGGGGGACAGGGTCGTTATTACTGGCGAGGTAAAGATCGCGCGAGAATTCCGTCTCTTCTAAGCCAAAGTAAAGAATGACAAGACTACCTCCACAGATGACAGCGCCGGCATAGCCGATCCAACGCCAGCCGAGTCCGTCAGATACGTAAGCGCCGATTAGAGGGCCTAGATAGGTGCCAATAGCCGTCGCAAATGTGTACATGCCAAGCACACTGCCGGTCTGATGCTCAAACCAGATATCAAGTAGCGACAGTTGCGCAGTAGCTTCGCCAACCGACTCGGCAGCTCCGACAAACAGTTGACTCCACACCACACCGGAGACGCTGTCGATGCGCGCATACCAGATAAGGCCACCGATGTTGAGCACGAGAGAGGCAAGATAGCCCAACCTCCGCCCGTACAAATGCACCAAGGGAGAGCTCAAGAGAGCCCAGTAGCCGATGCCGATGAAGAGCACGCCAGCGCCAGTATTAAATACATCATAGCCAATCCCATACTCTTCATTCACACCGTCGGAGCCAGATCCCGCGTTATTCGACGTTGCCGCAGTGAGACCAACCATGTACAGGACGAGGAGCGAGTGCCAGATTTTGCGCCACACGGGCCAGCGCAGCGGATCGTTGGGCGAGTTCGTGGGCTGGGGTACAAGGAGGATATTGCCCGACTTCTCCAGCGACAAGTCTTGGGGTAGCGTTTGGTCGCTCTCGTAGAGTCGGCGTGTGCCGGGAATGATTTCTTCTTCACTGTGCACATTGTTGAGGCGCTGCATCCGGGTGGCAGACATGGCAGATTAGAACAATCGATGTACGACGCTTCCAGCGTCGCGGTTGTTAGCAAGGCAGCATGTCGCAGCGAGTGATTATACCGAGGAGCAGTGAAGCAATAAGGGGTGAAGACTTTTCTTCGCCATCGGTTTTACTTATCTTGGAGATGACGTGGTTGAACCCCCGGGCCGACCAGAAACGGCAGGAGGATGCGTGATCGCCACAAAGCACCACCCACAACCATAGCGTGTATCCTGTGATTTAGAAAGGTGAGACTAGGGATTCTCGTGATTCCCAAGCAACTCATCCTATGGGTCAATCAGCGTCGAGTCCAAAGCACCTCCGGGCCGTGCCACCGAGATTCGCGACGCGACCAATATCCCGACTCCGATGGCAACTGTAAAGTCCTTTACGCCTCTACTTATTTACTTGTCTTGTATCTGGACAAAGCTTGACATGTTATGGCAACGCTCATTCTAAGGAGTGAACAGTCTGCACAACTACCACTCTATTGCCGTATTCCGTGCGAACACTTACTGGATTCATGGATTTTACATGCGCGAGTGAGCAGGACGCGACGACGCTAGTATTGTTCTCGAAGCCTCACCCAAGACACCCATCGTTCTACTTTCCCAGAACTTGGATAGTGTTGAAAGAGAAGAGAGGATCTGGAGAAAAGAAATAAAGCAAGACGAGAACAACTATATAACATTGACATTTCTTCTAAATGGAGAAGTGACGATAGCAGTGCTCATACTACATATCGAAAAGAGTCTGCTTGTTACATTGATCATACCCATTTATCACAGGAGTCTAGAAGGAAGAGACGGGAAAACATTCATACAGATGGTAGAAAAAGATTTGCTCATCATTGGTCGTCAAGTGTACTGCAATACTGTCACGATACTATGCTAGGAAGCGGCGTGCTTAGCAACAGTTGTTGACTCAACCCTGTCACACATACGCGTATAATCTACGCTTCCCTCCAGAGAAGCCATGTCTACCTGATAGAGAGCATATCACTAGAAGTGCAAGTCGATTTCGTGTCGCCAAGTCACGTGAGCCGACCCACGAAGATGGAGGCAATCAATGAAATGGTGATATTGACTAGAGGGCTGTTATCAAAAGCATTAAGAAGCTATGTTTTCCATAGGCAGATCTCATGGCGGTCGACTGCGTGGCCGACTGTTTCCATACAGCAGAGTACTGTGTAGAGGCGGCGCCAAGACGGTCGGCGAAAGTGGTGCCGACTAGCCTGAGATTCTTCCAGTCCAGTCCAGCTCTTGCGACGCGCTCACCACCCGGCGCGCAACTCGACAACTCAATCCGCGAATCCAGGCGTTCCACACATAACGACCAAATCGATTGCGAATTTAAGATGCCCAAGTTTTTCTGCGATTACTGCGATGTCTACCTCACCCACGATAGTATGAGCGTGCGTAAGGCGCACAACAACGGCCGCAATCACCTCCGTAACGTTCAGGCATACTACGAACAGATATCGAGCGACCAGACACAGCAAGTCATCAACAGCATCACCGATGCATACAACACAGAAGGCCAGGCAAACCCTCTGTTTCAACAAAATCTAAACGGAGGATTTCCTGGGGGCCCAATGGGCGGAATGCCGGGTATGCCTCCGATGGGTATGCCTGGCTTCCCACCGCCAGGTACGTTTTATGCGGCCCCGAAGTAGAGTATCAAGATGCTCACATGATCCAGGAATGCCGCCTACAGCTGGAATACCCCCACCGTTCATGGGCCGTGGTGGTCGTGAGTTCACGTACCCCGAACATACAGAGCCCTGTTACTAACTATATGGTAGCGCCCATGCCTCCCAACGGAATGCCTCCCAACGGAATGCCGCCTTTCCCTCCGCCCAACGGTATGCCTCCGGGCCCTGGCGGTGTACCTCCAAACATGCCCCCGTTCCCACCGCCACACATGGGAGGCGGTCCACCTTCGCAAGGGATGCCGCCATTCCCCTTCCCGCCGCCGGGCAACGCTGGCTCGCCACCTGGAGGTATGCCATTTCCACCACCAGGTGGCATGGGTATGCCGCCTGGAGCACCACCCGGAGGACCACCTGGCAGATATCCTCCTGGACCACCGGGACGCTAGGAGCAGTCCGATGCACCCACACGAGTTTCAACCGACTTTAGCCATGGTCAACATGTGCTTACATCTGACAGTGGAGGGCCAAAGAGAAAGAGAGAGAATGAAGGTGATATATCCAATGTGTCTGCGTCGGGTTGGGGAGGAACAGAGCCTCGTTCAGCTGCTACAGGCGCAAACACCGTGCTACCGACAAGATTCAAGCGGAGACAGCTATGAGCACGTCAGGCTTGCGGTGGATACAAAGTGCTATGAGAGCTGAGGCATGTGTGCGTCTCATGCATAGCCCGCTGCACTCCTTCAAGCTCACGGTCGATATCGTCATACTTACTCAGCAGTATTGTTGAAAAATACAAAAGGCATTGTCAAAACAGGTGTCAAAATCGTCCAATTAGCTCTATTACTGGCCACTATTTCTATTCCCAAATATCTTACTCGCGTAAGTCTCAACATCCATCATACACATACCCAACTTGTGATTTACTGTCTCTTCTTTGCTCCGCCAAACTCCCTTTCTCGCAAAGACTAGCCTGTGCTTCTTGATGTCGTCATCCGAGTCTAGCTTGAGCTCGTTCTCTAGATGTGAGATTTTCCACTCTTCTCTCTTGACCTCTCCCCCGCTAACTCTTTCAACAATCTCAGCCAGCTGTCCGTAACTCAGTTTGTCTCCAGCGATATACAACATACGCCGTTTTGCCTCGAAGTCCTCGTTGAAAATCCTCGCCAGCACACTTCCCATATCGTCCACGTCTGTCGTGGTGACCTTGTGGTCCCAATCCCTCAAAAACCTTACCACCAGTTTGCCCTCCTTTTCGTGCGTCCTGCTTACGATGCCTAGAGTGGTTCAAAGAGAAAAGACATGAAAATTCCAGTGGAAACAACGGTCCATATGACATTGCTCTCTTCACCTTGCTCTCGCAAAAAGTTGCCGACATCACGCTGCGCGCCAAATAAGGGCATCAACCCCTTCCCATCACCAGTGATGTCGTAGTCGACACCCCACTGCCATGGGAAATACCACGGATCGCTCTCGCCTTTTACCTTCCTTACAGATCCGGCTCCCAGAACTTCTCGAGCAAGCTTTAGAAGGATGGTTGGATTGGCACCGAACCCAGCTGCGCTGACAGTAACATCGAATTCTGCAAAGGTTTCCGAGAGGCTTGCAGAAGGACCGAGAGGTCGATAGGAAGTAAGGCAAGAGCAGAGTGGGAGGCAGGCAGGTGTCTGTAATTGGATGGAAAGCGGATGCCGAGAATGATGCGGATATATGGGCATGTAGAAAGATGAGTGAGGATTGCACTCCCTAATTCTCCAGCGCCTAAGAGTAGCAGTTTGGCCGTCGTGGTGGATGTTTCCGATGACATGCTGTGGTATGTGCTAGATGCTTGCGAGCTGAAACCACTGTGATTAATTGAGAACGCAACAGATTGATTCCGCCCAAGCTCGTGTGCATGGAATTGCCAATCGAAGACATCTTGACTGTGTATTAGTAAGTGTGATACTATGGTTCCGCCTGGCATTGCGCATGGCTTCTCTATTGGCAACTAGCACGGAGATAAGACCAGTCGTCTCGTAGTTAGTGGACTTGTTTGCACAAGGAGCTGATCATCAGCTGCAGAAAGAGGAGGTCAGTGACGGATCATCGCAGATGACTTGGATTCGTTGGAGTCGACACAACCAGCGTCAATGGCATGTGCTGCTAAAAGTCGCTGCGCAGTCAGCTCAACACGAAGACTTTGGCAAGCCTCTCTGGCTTTGACCCGAGATTGATGGAGGTTTTGTGGTAGTAATGGCTTTGATCCAAACTGAGGTACGTCACAATGACCCGTCTTCACACATGAAGCATTTTACCAAGGAATTCAACATCAATACTCTGCGTTCGGAAGAAATGTAAGCACCAAGGGCTTCGCTTACCCACTCACAGTCCATGGGCGTGCAAGGCTGTAGCTTTTGCGCTAGTCCGTATTCGACCCTAGCGCCTTCGTCTATTTCGCAATTTCGACGTCCCGTTGTGCGCTCCTCGTTGAACAACTTCAGGACTGTCCATCAACATCCGAGTGCGCCCACGTCCATCCTCAGCAGAAGCCACTCATCACAATCATGGCCGAGCAACTCGTACTCCGTGGTACCCTCGAGGGCCACTCTGGCTGGGTTACCTCCCTTGCTACCTCTCTGGAGAAGTTCGTACCTCCGAAAAACATCCTGCACCGTACAAGACGCGCAATTACTGACATGCGACCAGCCCCAATATGCTCCTGTCCGGTTCGCGTGACAAGACGCTCATCATCTGGAACCTGACCCGTGACGAGACCTCGTATGGTTACCCCAAGAGGAGTCTCCACGGCCACTCTCACATCGTGTCCGACTGCGTATGTTCACCCGCACACACAAGGCAATTGGCTAGCTAGGAAGCGAGAAAAGCTGAGCTGACAATTGCTGTATAGGTTATCTCTTCTGACGGCGCATACGCCCTCTCCTCATCCTGGGACAAGACCCTCCGCCTCTGGGAGCTCTCCACTGGTGTCACCACCCGCCGCTTCGTCGGCCACACCAACGACGTCCTTTCCGTCTCCTTCTCCGCCGACAACCGCCAGATCGTTTCCGGATCGCGCGACCGAACCATCAAGCTCTGGAATACCCTTGGTGACTGCAAGTACACTATCACCGACAAGGGCCACACCGAGTGGGTCTCGTGCGTTCGCTTCTCTCCCAACCCTCAGAACCCCGTCATTGTCTCGGCTGGTTGGGACAAGCTCGTCAAGGTACGTGATCACAACCCTTTCACGCCCAACCTCCACCCTCGTTTTATGATGATTTTCATGTATTTGCTACTTCAGAGCTTCGGCTATGAGACAATTATCACCTAGCACTGATTTGATGCCTCTTCCCTCGATTCATTACCTAGCTATCTGACCGCCAGAGGCTAACATCAAACAGGTTTGGGAACTCGCTTCCTGCCGCATCCAGACTGACCACATCGGTCACACCGGTTACATCAACACCGTCACTATCTCGCCCGATGGCTCCCTGTGCGCCTCCGGTGGTAAGGACGGAACAACCATGCTCTGGGACCTGAACGAGTCCAAGCACCTTTACTCCCTGTCCGCCGGTGACGAGATCCACGCCCTTGTCTTCTCGCCCAACCGCTACTGGCTGTGTGCTGCCACCGCTTCCAGCATCATCATCTTCGACCTCGAGAAGAAGAGCAAGGTTGATGAGCTGAAGCCCGAGTACATGGAAGTTGGCAAGAAGAGCCGTGAGCCCGAGTGTGTCTCCTTGGCCTGGAGCGCTGACGGTCAGACCCTGTTCGCCGGATACACGGACAACCGTATCCGCTGCTGGGGTGTCATGGCTCGGGGATAAGGTAGTGCATGTTGGGTAGTGCAATGGGGCGTAACGGGAAAATCACGATTCCACATCTTCTGTAGCATGCCATGGGTTATGATTGATGCTCATGCGGGATGGGTTTGGGGCTCTTCCGGCATTAACACGTCCAGGCGCTTAGAGTCAATGAAAAAATCTCAAAGTCCAACAATGGAACATCATCACCGTGTGATGGTCGTGGCGTCTTTGTAGGGCTGGCTTAGAGCGACGCTCGACGACTGCTCTTCTGAGATTGGTCCTCGGTTGTAGCCCATTTCCAAGCGATGCTCGGACGGCTGTTTTCTTTTCAAGGCACGATGTTAGGGAAATTCTTTTGACAGTAAAGGCATTCTTGTATCGCTGTGTATTGCATGCGATACATATCCCCTCTTGAGTGAAGTGAGTTGTGATGTGCTGAGCAATCTCAAAAGGTATGTTATGCCCTGTGTCAAGTTGCCCGTAAAATGCAAAATTTCCGCTTTTGTTTCTACACAAGTGTCTTGCACCAGCTGAATCTCTCTCTCTCCCTTTCTTTCTTTCTTTCTTTCTTTCTTTCATCCTCTGTCTACTTATTCAATCTACAACTTACTAAACTTGGGCGTCCTCTTTTGCATACCGCTCAACAGCGCATCCTTGACATCGTCCGTCTGCAACATAGCCGCATTCCAAACCGCCGTATAATTCAGACCATCTGCCACCGTCCTATCCCTCGAGTAGTTAATAAGATGCTTTGTGCCCAGCGTAGCCACAGGACTCTTGCTCGCAATCGTCGCCGCCAACTTGTTCGCCTCGGCCACCGCCTCGGCCTTGTCCTTGTACACAGCCGACACAAGACCGTGCTGCAGTGCCTCGCTTGAGGGGAAAATGCGTGCGGACAAGCTAATGTCTTTTACCCACGACAGGTTGCCGACGGAATGCGGGAGTCGAGAGAGTGTTCCGATATCTGCGGCGATGCCGATGTCGACTTCTTTGACGGAGAATTTCGTTGTGTCTGTGGAGATGCGGATGTCGCAGGCGAGGGAGAGGTCGAGGGCGAGGCCAAAGGATATGCCGTGGAGGACTGCTATGACGGCTATTTTTGTTCCAAAGTTAGTTCAAATAATACTCGTTGTGCTTTTTTATATATATTTTACCCCATCCATTTAGATGAAGAAGGAGATTTGGTAAAGATGGTCTTGAAGCACGTACGTTTGTCGCACTTTTCAATATCCGTAATGCAATCTTGGAATTCGAGAATATGGCGGCGTATGTCGGTGGCTTTGCGGGCACCGTCCAGCGGTGTCGCATCTTCTTTCTGTGCAAGGGCGCCGTCGTTGGATGCGGCCTGGACGTCTAGACCGGCTGTGAAGGCGCGGTCGCCGGCGCCGGTTAAAATGACGGCGCGAACGTTGGGGTCGTGGGACAGCTGGCGGAAGATGGAGGAGAGGTTGAGCCACATGCTGGAGGTTGTGTTAGTGTGGAGTTGCGGAGAGGGATTTCTGTTTGGAGATGTGGTTGGCTTGTATGTATGTAAATACAAGGTGCGTCTGTCCATCTTCTCTTGGACATTGTCACGGTTGAAGATGTTCTTGTATATACTTGCTCGTCGTCGACCCGCATACGCTTGTCATTAGACAAAACAATGAAACCGTATACTCACACCTCCTTGAACGCATTCATCTTCTCCGGCCGATTGATCTCAACGTGCGCCACATATTCCGCTGGGAATGAAACATTGAAGAACTCCTTCTGGTAAGCTTGTGCCATGTTGTCGTTGTCCCGTTTGGCTCCTTGTTGTCCCTTGCTCTTGCTATTTGTACAGTATATCAGGTATTTCCTATCCGTGGAAGCGAGTAGGTGTTTTCAGAGCTGCTGCGAATGGCCGGTTAACGGGTCGTGTGAGTGATAAAGCTATGTATTTTGTCGGTTCGTATGGACGAGTGGTTCGGCTGAGGGAGCTTTTGATGGGGAGATGCCGAGGTACATCATATGTGGTTAGTCAGTTTCCGGATTGTGTCTTAGCGGATCTATCATCGTTGATGGTGAATAGCAGACGAATAAAGAATGATAAACACTCAAGAGTATGAATCCAGTTGCTTGCCCATAGTGCAGTTGCTATGCGACCTCGAAATTTTGATGCCTTGTGGTGACGCAAGGTAAGCGCAAGAGTAGACGTACACCACAATCTGGACATAATTGACCTGGTAATTCTTTTCAAGATTTTTGTCATGCGAACACCTTTTCGAATCTCTACTTATAAGGCAACTTCTGAAAGTATATTGGCGGAGCTCCAGGAACTCTATCCCGCGCTGGTGAGCGATTTCTAGCGACAAGACTTGGACCATGTGTAAAGTATTAGCAGTTTAGTGAATTGATCATTCATGTATCTTGAGCTCTGCCAGACGAAACCATTATCAAGTGAAAGAGAGCCATTACCAGGAGGAGCCGGTTGCGTTGGAAGATGCTCAGTGAGACCTGAAAATGACTTTGTTACTTGACCCGCACATGTCCATTACCTACTATATATATGTATGTATTATTTACATGCGTCAACTTCAGTGGCTTGAGCGACTTCATGACCAAGGGCATTTAACTCGACGTCCCATCAACCGAAGTTGATAAAATGCTCGATGCGATGATAGCATCACACCGGATACCGTAATCGACTCCAGGGAAGATACAGACATGGCAGATTATAAGCGGTGTTCTAGCACCATTTCCAGCGAGCTTGCTGATTCTATGATGCAATTTCGTCTCAACATTTGAGCAATAACCACTTCCACCCTCAGTGATACCATAAGTAAATCCACCCACAAGAGAACAGTCTACAAGACTAGATGATAGGGCACTGCTCTGATTGCGCTAAAACTTTCCAGCTCACCATCAGCATTCCTATCCGGCAACCGTGGTGCTAACAAGACACACCAAGCTTCTCCAAACCTTGTCTGGCATATCTCGAAAGAAGCAAAGGCTACAGAAGAGCAGAGTTTGCGTCATATTAGACAAAGCTTGTTACTCTTGTATCCACCACGGCACCAGATCCGGAGTCTCGGCGTTCAACTCGGGCGGATGATTGCACGCGCGCTGGGGCCACCGAGACGATTGGGTGGGTAGCACAGCGGACCCTGTGTTTCCCTTGGGCAGAATCGCGGCTACAGAGCAGGATTCGCATACTTGGCTGCTGTGATGGGAAGGTGGCTGTGCTGGAGCTACTTACACAAACGGTCATGCAGATTGAGCGTGATGAGCGTTGAGTTTGCGCCGCCTGTCCGTGCAAAAAGGGTTCAGGGATCAACAGCGCAGGATACAAGGATGCGCAAGAGTCTTTTGCTCCAAAGTCGATCGGCGCGAAGAAGCGCGTTTCAAGGCCGTGTACGCCGAAGCGGGTTGGATTTGGCCGGGTTGAATTTATTTTCTTTTGGCTGCCCCTGAGCGATCTCGTGTGGTGGGAATAGAGGGTGGGAAGGGGACTTGGCAGGGCTGAAAACGCCAGGCTGGGCTTCAGCCCAGCCACACTTGACGCAAAACGCCATTGCTTGTCTGTCGTTGCGCACAGAACACAGAGATAATGGGAAGAGGAACGCCACAGCGACGCATCTGGGAAACGTCCAGCAAGCAAGGAGATTGCATCAGAATCCGTTGCAAGGGGCGGGCAGTGGCACAGTCCAATCAGTGGGTTACCACGCCCACGCGCTTGTTACGGTAGCACTGGCAAGGCCACGGTTGGTACGTCCTCGGCTGAGATTGCACTCCTCGTACAGAAACAGGTCCATAAAAAGCGTTTTGAGTGAGTTGTGGCGAGCATGCGCAAGTGTAGCGGGCCCCGATTGCCAAAGGACTATGGCGGAGGAATCCCGGAAACGAGTAAGGACGCTCTCGTACTGTTCGTCCGGTCATTTGCTCTTCCTGGTGCTACTACTACTATTTCACTGCGGCGTGCGTGGCCCAACACGCCAATGGCACCCGTAAATTTTGCTGATCATGTCTCGTACACACATGTCACGCACCCGCGACTGCTGGCGCCCTGAAAGCCAGCGCCAGGTGAATGCTAGTTCATGTTGCATAGACGTCATCAGTGGCTGTTTGGACGTTTGGGTAGTTTTTGCCGGTGTGATTTGTCTTCTGGTGTTGCACTCCGGTGGTCAGTTTCATGCCAATCGTTTCATCCCCGCCGGAAGTGCTCAACCCTTGTGTGACAGACGTCTATTGAGAGAACAAGGCAAGCCCTATGGCGGCGCAAACATGCGTCTTTTAATTGTCCCGGAAGACGCCGCGGGTTGGCTGCTTGATACTCTCGCCGCAGTCGTCCGGCGAGGAAAACAGTCGGCGACAGGAATAGCACCGTATGCCGTTGATGGCGTGGACACGTACACTACAGTCTGATAAGTACTAGACTCAGGCCTTTGACAGCCACGAGGACAAAGAAACGGGTATAGCGAGCGTTATTGCCTCCTTGTGTGCAATGGCGCCCAGGTGGGGTCATAAGCACATACTTACGGCGAGCTGGTGGCTGCATGGATCCTCCACGCCACACCTCTCGTACTACTACTGCAATGCAACCGGGCGCGCAGTGAAGACCGAATCGTCAAAGTCGCTCGTTGGCCTTTGATTAAGAATACGATCATGTATCGAGGGTCAGTTTGAATTTTTGAACCCCGATGAGCTCAAAATAGCAGTACCATCTGCATCGTCCGAGCGGAAATTGCAGCCCCACAGGTAGCGCCATGATAACGAACAGCAGTGGGCCTCTGGTTCTGGGTAGAGCAAGTACTAGCACATCAAGGCATTGTCTGCGATGTTGCCAAATGTGCCCGAACATACATGCACACGTGTACGTGTGCACATGCGCAGACCGAGACGATTGGAAGTGCCGTCTTTTGGTTCCGTACGACACGATTATTTGGCGTCGATAGCTCCTTTTTGCTCGTCACAGAGGTTTCCAAAAGCCATAGCATGCGGCCCATCTGCCCGCTGCCGGGAGTCCGCGATAGTCTGGCCCGTTCAGGCCGTCTGTTGGCACCAAGATCAAGAGCATCGTGTCCCCTCACCGAGAGCCTGCTAACGTTCATCTGTCAATTGCCAACCATGACAACCAGGCGCCAAGTCGTGATACACGGCCATGGTAATGGTAATGGCGGCGCACGTGGAGTACAGGGGCGTTCCGTCCATGGTTCTACATCTGGGTCACTGGCAGCACCAAACCGGCAGAGCAAAGCAAAGTTGAACAACACCATGTCTCGGATTCTGGCTTTGGTTAGAATCTAATCGTCGCCGCAGGACGGGGCCTGTAGGAACATGTGCAGGCCGCCCGCAAGGATAACCGTTTGTTTGTCATCTGTCGCCATCATCAGCATTCGGGCGCCGGTGGCCTCCTTGCTCGATCTGGCCTTGGTTTTGTACCCGGCAGAACAGTTAGGAAGACAAGCCATGATTCACTACTAGAAGACATCTGGGCAGCACAAAGTAAACCTGACAAGGAAGCTCGGCAACGTCGAATTAGCCACAGGCCAGAAGCGGCTTAGGCGCCTCCTTTCCCATTCGCCTCCGATGCTATAGCTCGTGTAAGCTGATTTATTTGCCAATACAACGTTGCAGGCCTAGGCCACGTAGGGAGGAAGCGTTTTGTCCGTATATCCAGAACCCATGATCACGCAGCAAATGTCGAAAGTGGGAACCTGCTGAGGGGCCAGTGGGCCGCAATGATCTGCAGGACAAAGCGCCCACCCATGTTGCAGGCAGAGGCGGCCGGTTCATGCAGGTCCAGATATAAGGATGACAGGCCCGTCCGGATACAGTCTCCTACCTTTTGGGCAGCTTGCTCGTCGTCTCATCCATACGCAGCTCTCCTTCGCTTTTGGGCTACAGTCACTCGTTTTGTTTCTTACCAACTTTCCCATTCGCCTACCTACATCCAGTTACATATAATACCGCCCCTCGCCTTTATCATGCGCACCGCACTTTTTACGGCCTCTTTGGCCATGGCCGTTGGCGTTAGCGCCCTCCCCTCGCCCCAAATAATGGCAGCATCCGTGACGGCACTGTCAGCAAAACTATCCGACGAAGCCACCAACTTGTTGACGGATTTGATCAACGGTGAGGCCAAGGCGCTGCCCGCTGAGGCTTTCAAGACGGAATTTTCGCACACGCCAGTACCCATCGAGGAGGCGAGAGCCCGTTTGGAGAATTACACCTTCAACCTCACCGAGGTGGTGGGTTCCGTGCACATGGACAAGCGCCAGAGCGCCCAGAGATGCTCGAACCCTCGTATCCGCGTAGAATGGGACCGGATGAACGATACCGACAGGCAAAAGTACCTTGATGCCTTCAAGTGCTTGATGAGCCGCCCTCCCTCGGGTCGATTCGCTCAAGCCAAGAGTCGATACGAAGACTTCACAGCGCTGCACCAGATTCTCACACCCAACATCCACACCAATGGCAAGTTTATTTTCTGGCACAGGGCTATGCTCCTTCTTTTGGAGCGTACCATGCGTAGTGAATGTGGGTTTGATGGACCCATGGCCTGGTTCGACGAAGCTCGCTATGCTGGCCGCTTCGCGCAGTCCTCCCTGTTTAGTCCCCAATGGCTTGGAAGCCTCGCAATCAACAACCAGTGTGTAACGGACGGCGTAAGTGGAAATCGATAATGCACTCCCAGGCCAACGACTAATTCATGTCCGCAGCAATTCGCCAACCTCATCTGCAATGTCGGCCCCGGCTCATCCAACCAGCCTCATTGTCTTTCGCGCAACGGTGACGGTGCCCTCACCAAGAACTGCAACCAGGAATACGTTGACATTTGCAACAACTACCCCGACTGGGCTGGAATGAGCAAATGTGTCTTTGAGGGTTACCACGGCTTTGGCCACAACGGAATCGGAGGTCCCATGATGGATGTCCAGGCCTCTCCTAGCGAACCATTCTTCTTCTTTCACCACGCCTATGTCGACCGCAATGCACGCCTCTTTACCAACAAGAACCCACAATGGCTCTCTCAAATGAACGGAGTTGATGCCCAAGGCAGAGCACTCACCCTTGACACCACCGTCAACACCTACGGAATGATGCCAGACCTCACCATCCGGGACCTCGTCGACACTCTTAGCGTGCCGCTCTGCTATAGATACGACTACTAAAGCTTCTCATGTCTTGTCTCATGCCTTGCGCTACGTCTCTGCGCCTCTCTATGCCCCATTTCGCAATCCAACTGTGTTTTCTTTTGTCGACACTTTCTTTTTTTTCAAATGCTATAATTTTACACCTTGTGTATACACTTACTCTTCTTCTATGCGCTCCTCCACTTGACTTGGAAAATAGTACAAATCGCGCAAAATACGCCATGATGAATTGATGTGAAATGGTTGCCGCGCCCCTGCAGCAAGGACTGATTATGGGAGATTGATGTAAGAATGCTATTGGTTAGCGTTTTTAGTACTTTGAAATGTGAGCAAGGCAGAAGTCTTTGCCGAGGAACACAACTCGTTGCGCACCAGATATTAAGACAGTAGCAGTGAATGCGAGATCGTCTTCCAGGTCCCAAGCCTTGCTGCCATGAACTTGTGTACCGAGTCCCGCATGAAAGATGGCTGAACCGAGGTCTAGAGGGTTGGCGAGGTGGCGTGATGTCTGGGGCTAGCCACGTTCTTCCAAAGTCTTGACCGACTAAGTGAAGTCACTTTCTGGAGCATCACTTCAAGACTTGGATAGTAGTACAGTTGACGATGCATGTTCGAATATGCCTTCCCTGTCGGGCCCTGCCCTTTGAGCAATGCCGCCATTGTTTCCGCAGTAGTGGCGAGTTGCATTGTCAGTGCTGCGTAAATTGCAGATCAAATACCCCTTGAGAATTCGAGACGGGGTTGACAGGAATGAATTCAATCTTTTTCATGGCTATGCCTAGGTCCATCTCGAGACATCCCCGGTGATCCACTTGGCAACGGTAGCAACTTGCCCTTGTAGAAAGGCTCAGGAGCATAAAAGCTCTCTGGATCCACCCCAGAAACCGGTCTGTATCAGTCATAAGAACGAGTAGTAGTTTTGACGTTTTGACTTTTCAACTTGGCAAAATCGCTAACTGTCAAAAAGACCCAACACGTGTCATGTGTCTTATGCCTCCTAGCCTTTTTCCAATAATGAAATCATTACACCGTAATGGGATTCAGAATCCTTGTAGGGAATTTGCCTCACCCTTCCCGCTTACCATCGGCCACGCATTTCCCTCTGCACAAAATAGGTGGCTGTGCCAACACTAATTGCAGTTTGGTGTCCAGCTTGCTTACTACCCACTGAGGAGGGATGAAATTCTCTATGAACCATGTCGCGTCCTTTAGTGTTCCAAGGTATGAAACTACTCGCATCGAGTCTTGATGAGGAGCCGAGGATTCCACGCATATACTTTTAACGTGTCAGAATCGTGCCATCGACAGAGCAACGTCGTCTGCTGACAAAAGTACATCTGCCACCTGTTCGAGTTACGGACATTGAACATGCTACGTGCTTAATACCCAGGGGATCGTCTTGAGCAGTGCGCGAAGATGTTCGCTGTCACTACTGCAACTAAATTACTCGAAGCCAGAACTACGGTAATAAGAGGTGATTAGACCAACAAGTCTCGTGTTCCTATGGAAATCGTGTAGTGTATGGACGTTCAAAAAACGGCTAAGTATACAGGTGATGCTATACACAACTCAGGGGACAAAGGAGTGAGCAAGACACCGCTACGACTTCTCCACGTAAAACGCTGCATCACGCAAACATAACTGTCTTCGAGCATCCCAGCAAAGCTAATGAGGTCCAGCCAGTGCATTCCATCCGAGCGAGAAGCACCAGGACGATGACCCATGTGTCCAACCTCGGCCCCCTGTCCTGATCGGCTGTAAGCAAGAACCTTATAACATCATGCAATTTCGGCGTCGTCATCCCTAAGCTACGGTACGGCGGCTACCCTTGCCCCTGCTGACGTATGCATTCTGACATGCTCGATGAGTCCCAACTCAGCCTACTCATTCACACATGCGCCTTTGCGACACCGGTACTTGCACCGATACGCAAACCGGTATTGCCCATGGATACACACAAACGCCGAGTTCCATGCCCCAGGGGAGACAGCGCAGCGGAGTGCAGAGGATGGCGCTCTCATACGCCCGTGGCACAAGGGTGCATCGGGCTCGTATTGTTCGCGGCAATATGTGTGCAAAAGCCTTTGGAAATCGACGCATGGCTGCGATCAGTACGTACGGGTGGGTGTTTGACGCATTTGGTGGGGAGCAGCGGAGTTGGAAAGTTTATATTCGCATCCATGTCCTGGAAGCAGGGATGGCATGCAGGGAGTCGACTCACCCTTTTGTCCATAACCATATCGTCTAGACAAAAGTTTCGACTGGTGTCGCATTTGCATGCGCTCTTTTCGGCTTCTGGGATGGAGTCCTTTATCACTTCTGCGCCGCGCTCAAGTTTCGCGGGGATAGCCATCGCTGTGGGATCGACAAAAAGTATGCACCAAGGACCTTCGTGACGATGACTGAGGCTCAGGGATAGGTTGGGATGGACGGAGCCCTTGCAACAGGGCAGGGGTAATAAACTGTAACCTTTTGACATGCATGCCAAGTTTCCCAACGCAGCCATTGATACACTAGGCTTTGCTCGTCGTCATAGCCTCAAGGAGACTTGTCCAAAGGGACGGGAGTGTCATACATGCATCTTCCCGCTGTCATGCAACGTATACGGGGCCCAACAGGTACCGTTTGCTACGCTAAAACTTGACACTCGGATATTGCGCGACGCAGCACAAATGGTACGCGCGCCCGACGACGAGTACACTGTGTCTCACGATCTAGGGAGCTAGAGCACGCTGGTAAACTCTGCGACGTATGCAGGGTTCTGTACAGCCTTCCTTTCAATGTAGCTCGGGGAAAACACAACGGTTTTAAGCTGAAGTCGAGGCTACGCTAGGTGCTTGAACGTCATGTTTACGACAGCTCTGTGACATGGTTATGGCGAGTCGATTGCATTTGACCTTTACGATCGATTTCAGCAGCGTACTCTTTTTTGTAGGAAAATTTGACATTTCAGGAAACAATACAAGCGATTGCACACATAGCAGCCTACAGTAGGTATGCACATCAGGAGAGAAAAATGACATTAAAAAAATACATACGTACATACAAAGTCTATCATCAACCGTCTCCCAAGCATCAACCCATCACACTACCCTCTCCCCCTCCCACTCAAAAAATACTCTCCCCAGCCCTCCCCTGCATCAAACACTCCAACGCCTTCCCCACCTCCTCCAAAACCCCCTCTGCCTCCCCAATCCACTCCTCAAACGTCACTATCTCAATCCCCAACTTCCTCCCCCCCTCCTTGACAAACGCCTGACACTTCCACTCGCGCAACGGCTCACCGTGCGGATACAGCGTCTGGAACTTTGCTTCGACCCCATTCCCAAACGGCAACTCCTCGACCCACGCCGGCGCCTGGTGCACCACCGTGTCGAACCACTGCACCTTATCCGCATCCCACTCGGTACAGTTTCTCACAATCTCGCTGAACCCCATGGACTCGTATGCAGCAGAAGTCATGTGTTGGTCCTGCACGTGGCGTAGGAGATCGAGGTAGGACCAGGATTTGGAAAAGGACACGCGGAAGGGTATGTATTGCCATGTGGGGCCGAAGATGCGGTCGGCACTTGGGGCGCCCACGTTGCGCCCCGAGACGACTTCGCCGAAGACGACGTCGGTAAGGTTGAGGCGGCGGGAGAGGACGAGGGCCCAGGCGGCGGTGGGGAGAGAGCCGATGGTGATATTGGCGGGGCGGCTCGAAATGTCGAATTCTCTGTAGATGTCTGCGGGACCGCTGTGGGTGAGTGGGATGGTGGGTTTCAAAACGGTCATTTCGGAGCCGGAGAGGAGGTTTTTCCAGTAGGGGATTGCTTTGGGGATGTTGTCAAGGACGACGTGGTTGACGTGTCTGCTGAAGGGTGCGGTTTCCGGGACTGTGGTGCCCGAGTATAAGGCGGAGAGCTGCTCGAAGAGTATGGGCAAGCAGATCTCGTCGTACTGGGCATGCGAGATTCGGAAGACGAGAGTGGAAGCACCATTGCTATGGGTGAAGAGATTGAAGGCGACGAAGGATGATCCATATGGCTTGGGTGCTTCGATGTCCTGTTGGATGCCTGCTTGGATGAAGGCGTCGGCGTCTTCACCTTCTGGGATTGCAGTCTCAGTGTAAGGCACTTTCAGTGAGGATAAAACGACACCGAGCGTCAAATCATTGTCCTTGACAAAAACAGTGCGGAGAACCTCAGTGCGTGCCACAAGCTCCTGACATGCTTGCTCGAGCTTCTGACAGTCAATAAGAGTGGCAAACTTGATCAACTCGTAGCGCAGTGAGTACCGTGGTAGGTCCACGGTTCCTTCAACTGCGAGTTGCTGCAGTGGTCTCGTTGGGTAGATGTTTGTTATCTCCCACTCCTGATTCTCAAGGTACACGCCTATGCGATCAGGACTGTGGAGGTTGGCATCCTTGCCAAGCGCGATGAAAGGTGCATCAACACCAGTCTTGGGTTGCGATGGCGTCTCTTCCTCAGCTGATGAAGCAAGCTCGGCAAGGGAATTGCTCTGGAAAACCTGTGCAACTGTAATGTTGAGCCCTTGCGCGCGAGCATCCGAGACCAACCTCATCGCGCCAATAGAGTCACCTCCCAATTCGAAGAAGCTGTCACTGCTCTTAATATCGGTCTTGGCCATACCAAGAATACGGCCGAGGATTTCTGCCAGCTTGTCTCCCCGTCCATTGCTTGCTGAAGCGGCCAAGTCGGACAAGGAGCTGCTCCGGAAGACCTGGGCAACCGTTAGGTTGAGGCCTTGGGCGCGGGCGTCAGAAACGAGACGCATAGCACCAATAGAATCTCCACCCAGGTCAAAGAAGCTGTCACTTGGCCTGATATCCGTTTCCTTCATGCCCAAAATGCGACCCAGGATACTTCGCAGTTTCTCCTCGTTGGGCGACAGCTCCTTCAAGCTAGCATCTTTAGAGTCGGGCCCATCAACTGGCGACATGCCCAGTGCGCTGTCACTCACAACATCCCTTGGTCTCATAGCCTCCGCATCTCGAGCTTCTGTGGGGTCTAAAACTGCCACATCACCCAGCTTGCTTTCGGGGTTACCCAAGAAAGCGTGAACAATGCGGTCGAGTACAACAAGCACCCTCTCCATTGCCTCTTTGCTGATACAGTTGGAGTCGAAACTAGCCATGACCAGGAAGCCGTTCTCCTCGAGCGTGCAGACGAGCATGAGAGCATATGTGTTAAACTTGAGCGCCTCGCGTGCTCCTTCTTCATCATTGGCGGGGAGGAATGTGTTTGCAGGAGTCTCGATGCTGACTGTGCCCCAGTTTTCGTCTTCTTTGGGATGTAATACAAGACCGGTACGAAGGTCGCAGGCAACACGTGCGTCCTTGCTGAGACGGCGAATATTTTGCAGGCCCAAGTGCTCATGAGGAATCTGTTTCACGGTCGCAGCATGGATCTTTTGGAGGTACTCTGCAATAGGGCGATCGAGACTGAGGCGGACGCGGATAGGGACGGTTGTGATCATTGGCCCTTCAATCTGCTCGATACCGGCGACAGGTGCCGAGCGGCCAGTAAGCGTTTCGCCAAAGACGATGTCTGGGTGACCCATGTACAGCGATGACACGAGAGCCCATGCACCGCGGATGATGGTTGCTAGGGTAAGCTTGGAATGTGCTGAGGTGGGGACGGTAACGTAGTGCTCGAGCAGGGAGTCAGCCTGAGTAGTATATCCCTTTTGTGGCAAAGGAGGAAACTGATAAGGACTTGTGCCTTCTAGACGCTCCTTCCAGTATTGCTGAGCATCTGCTGGATCGAGACTGGTGAGATGCTTGATGAAGTGTTTGAAGGATGTTGGTCGCTCGGTATGAAGGCCATTGAAAGCACGATTGATGCGATCGAATACAAGAGGCATCGACCACCCATCATAGACGGCATGGTGCATCGTGATGACAAAATTCATCTGGTCACTTCCAGGCTCTTTGACAAGACCATAACGAAACAAGGCAGTCCCCAGATCCATGGGCTCATTGCGATCAAGTCTGAGGTACTCAGATGTATCAGTGCCATGCTCGCGTACTAACTGCCCATCCTTGAGTACAACCTGGAACAAGCCCCGACCGGTGACATTGACGATTCTTGTTCGCAAAATTGGCGAGCCTTCCACGGCGGTGTCGAAAGCTTCTTTCAAGCGCAAGGCCGTTTTCGCTGGAAGTGTCGCAACACGCTGGGCAACGTATGCGTCCTGGAACTTGGCAGACAGGGCAATGAGACCTTCTTGAAGAGGCGTACAAGGATAAACATCCTCCACATTGGCAGCATCAACACCGCAAAGCCTCGCGCTCTCTTGTCGTGCTGCATCAGCATCCCAGTCCTTTCCAATCATCGAGAGTGGAGGAACTTCATTTGTCTCTTCCGCGGAGACTGGTTTGGCCTTTTCGGCCATAGCTGAAAGAGTCGGGTTAAGCATGATATCTGGCACGCTCAATACGACTCCCTCATCCCTCGCAGCAGCTACCAATTTCATTGCTCTCAGAGAGTCTCCACCCATACTGAAGAAGTTGTCGTTGGCGCTGAAATCGGCGTCTCCGCCGAGCACCTTCGCCCAAAGTGACTGAAGCTTCAGCTCCATTTCCGTTGTAGCCTCTTTCTTCTCAGATACAGCCGAGTTGAAGCGGCGAAGATCCTGGCGAGTAACGGAAGCACCAATCTCACGCAGCCGCTTCCGATCCGTCTTACATGAGACGAGTAGAGGCATCTTCCAGAGCGGAATGTAGGCGCTGGGCACCATGTAACTGGGCAGATCAGCAAATAGCTGCTTCGTCATTTCCCCGAGGGCGTTTTGGAACTTATTTGTAAAACTTCCGAAGATATTACCGTCCAGGTGACGCATTCCGTTCTTCCTCTGTTCCACGAGAAAGGCGACCAATGTCTGCTCGCCACCACCACTTGGTTTGATGACTTCAGCTGCTAGTTGCGTATCAGCAGGCAAATGCTTCTGCATGTTGAATTCGATTTCAGCAAGCTCGATACGCTGTCCGCGTAGCTTGACCTGCTGATCCTGGCGTCCGACGAAGATGGGTTCGCCATTACCATCTGGGTCAAAGCGCACCAGATCACCAGTCTTGTAGATGCGTCCATGTCGACCTGGGTAGCTCTTGCTACCTTTGAGTAAGAACTCGGGGTCTTCAATGAAGACCTCTTTCGTCTTGGACGGGTTGTTCAGATATCCGTTACCGACAATGGGGCCTTCAATCAGCAACTCGCCAACGGCACCAACAGGTACCAGCTTGTTGTGATCCTCAGGGTCGGTAAGCCAGAGCGCGCAGCCTTTCCGTTTGCCCATTGTGATGTAAGGCTTGGCAGCTACATTATCATTGATAGTGGCGCCCACTGTCGCCTCGGATGGACCATAGGCATTCACGACTCTGGTCCTTTGACCCCATGACATAGCATCGCTTATCGAGACACCCTCGCCTCCCAGCGCGATAGATTCTAGATTATTTAGAATATCTACGTCCAAGGTTCGAGCGACCGACGGCGTCATACCGGCGAAGGTGACCCGCATGTCACGCATGGCTCCACTCATGTCGTTCATGCGTCGCTCATCCGAGGGCGTGCAGAGTGTGCCACCATGCGCCAGTGTGCAGAGCATGGAGTCGATGCACACATCGAAAGCGTAACTTGCAAAATCAAGTACGCGAGAGTGCGGGTAGTATCCCACAGCTGCAGCCCGCGGTATCGCGCCAGATGTATATTGACTGTGGGTGAGGATACATCCCTTGGGAACACCTGTACTTCCGCTGGTGAATTGAATGTACAATGGCTGATCCGGCGAGACAGGCGGAAGTGCGGTATTTGGTTGCTCCGCTGTATAAGGAGAGATTATTCTGTTGAACTTGGATTGGGATATCGGGATAATGGTAGCAGCAGGTGCCACTCGCGCTGCAAGGGTCGATTGTGCTTTGGAGGAGAGGAAGATTTTCGCATTGACTTGTTGGACCACGGCTCGTAATCGACCTTCCGGTTGAGCTGGGTCGAGCAGTGCAAAACATGCGCCAGATTTCATGATCGCGAGCACTGCTACTGACGTCCATCTCGACTTTTCGAACAACACTGGGATAATACGGTTCGACGAATCATCCAGCAATCGCAGCAACCTTGCCAATTGATCAGAGTAGTTCTCGATTTGGCTATATGTCAAGGCACCATCCCAGGCATCTATGGCGATCTTTTCTGGGTGCAGTGCAGCTCTCTCAGATACCTTTTCGTGCATACAGAAGCGAAGCTCAGGCTGTAGAGGCGTATTCCAGCTCCACAGCTCGTCGAGTTCATCTTCGGAGACGTTGTTAAAACGGGAAAGGGGATGATCAACATCTTTGAATAGGGTTTCAAGGATTGAAGCAAAAAAGTGTAGCTGCGAAACAGCTTGGTGCTGAGACATGGCGGTTGTTTGCCATGTTGAGGTGGCATGTAACGTGTCTTGCCGAACATTCAGTAGGACTTCAAACGTCCACTGTATAATGTTAGCAATACATTTGATTCAAAAATGTTTTAGGAATTACCTCTTCATTATTGCCATCGTTCAAGAAGAGGGTTGTCTCATTGAGCGTGAACTGGTTCGAATTGACGCTACTAATATTCGATCTCAGACTAGCAGCTGTTTGTTGGTTTGCCCAGTCGATGTCCGCAACAGAAATGCACTGTGTCCCGGCATTTTCCTGGTCTTTGTGTCCCCAGGTGAACGTGTGAAAGACGTCCCGTTGGTAACGTTGTATGAGTATTGCCCAGGCTGTCAGGACCGTGTCCAGCACTGAGTCTCGATCTGTGCCATTAGGCAGATGTACCTGAACATGATTTGTTCTGGAAGAATTTCCTTCTGTCTGCTTAGTTCCAGTGGGCTTTTCTAATTGCAAGGCCTGTTTCTGAGCGTCGAAACCATTGCTGCTCTGTACCTTCTTCGCAACAGGTTCCTCGGAAACGCCGCTGAAGCGCACAGTGTTTTCTCTGCCGTCGGGAAGATGCGTCTTGTTATCCAGACTCGAGTGCGGTCTCTTCATGACTGGGAAAATAAACGTGTTGCCCGACGTCGGCGGGTTGGATGTAATGTTGATCTTGGTGGTGCACGACTCAAAAGCCCACTCTTTAGTAGTGGATGATAACAAGCAGATGCACAGCGAGACTGCCTGTGCATGAGCACTCTCTGCTCAGCCTTCATGCCGCAGTTAGGCCTAGCTCTCCATACATCGGGCTCGGGCGACGCACTGGCTTTGGCCCCTCAGTCCGCTACGGTCTCTTGATCGGACTGCTGTCGGCATCACTGCTTTCGTACGCCAGACGAAGGCAAATTTTGCTCGTTGGCCCCGGTAAGCAGCTCGAGTCGGCTGCATTGCTCATTCTGTAACGTAAGTGCGCAGGGAAGAAGTATATTGAGGGCAGTACCGGGGTTTAGCTGTTATGAAAACTCGCACGACAATGGATAGCCACCCCACATTTAGTGGATCAGATAATCCTAGCGCCCGTGGGTCTCGTCACGAGCTTTCATCTGATAAATTTGGCGGGCAACCCATGCAAGTACGGAACGGCCAGACTGGGACAAGCGCATGCAGGGTTACGTCGCCTCCATCTGATAACGGCAGGGGCTCTGCATCCTCCAGGGCTGCCAATGACGCGCTTCAAGCCCGCCTACTTTGCTGGTCCATGGCGTTTGTGCTGCAAGGCTTCGAGAAAACTATCTGCCGAATGTCACGGGAATATTGGCATGGGGGCCCGCACAACGCCCAGCGTCAATCAGTCTGCTACACCTGCATCTGAAATCAGCGGCGTATATTGTTGACATTCCTATGTCGTAATGGTCATTCATGCTAACTCTTTTGATGATCTCGTTATCCCACGCAGCTGAGAAGGTTCCAGACTCGGTCGTATACTCTAGCCCGGTAGGAGGTGTAAAGTTCTCGCTTACTAGGGCGAATCTGATAACTTTGATTGACACATGCAATGGGCTCTAGCAACACGTCCAGGGTCTCTCCGGTAGAAACAACCTGTCCGTCTACGGCACAACAGATTTTTCCCTCGCCCCGACGGCCTTTCAACGCTAGTTTCCGCGCGATTTCTAGTGCAGCGGAGCAGGTGGTCAATTCAGTGATCGGCAGGACATGCTCGCGGACAAGGCACGCCGTTCTCGTCCGGCTCGTTCTCTCAACATTTCTACCCGACATTCAATGCATCGTGAGCCTCGGTACCTGTATTGTGACACTTAGCATTGCAGGAAGTCTCTGATGTTGTAAACCCTTCCTCGCAATTTGTATCCAGTTGTTCACTCAGTTGTCGAACCTTGTCGGGTCGTTCATCCATCTTTCTTGAAGTTCATTTGGTCTAGGGCCCAGCCTTTACTGTTCATCTACTGAAAAGTTCAGATTCTGATCAGCCAAGAACAATGGGTTTCGTGGTACTGCCCGCTCTTACACCTGACATCAGCGACGTGTACGATGTGTATTTTGAGGCTTTCAAGAACAACCCAGTTACACGTGCCTTGTTTCCCTCGGCCACAGAAGCCGATTTGCTCAACCCAACATCCGAGTTTCGGTACGTGTGTTGCACTCTTGTCTTCCTCGCCGTCTTTTGCTGTTGCGTAATATTGCAATGTGGGCTGATCTCGCCAAGACAAGGGCACACGAATCATGTCCAAGAGTGGTGGAAGACCAGCCAAACGCAATATACCTTGAAGTGTGTCGATACCGAATCCAATAAAATAGTCGGCATGGCAATCTTCGACGTCTACATAACACCCAGCGACTGGAAGCGAGGCGAAATCTCCTGGCTGCAAGGAAAAGAACGCGAACAAGCCGAAGCATTGATCAGCCCGCTTTGGGAGACTAGAGAGAAGCTCTGGCTGAACGAGAAATATATCTATGGCCATGTGATAGCTGTTCATCCAGAATACCAGCGAAAAGGTGTCGGGGACAAAATCTTTAAATACGGCATTACCATATCCCAAAGTACTGGCCTACCAATCTACATTGAAAGTTCAAAGGATGGTGTGCGCTTTTACGAGAAAATGGGTTGCAGGAGGTTGAACGAAAATCTGAAGCCTTCGCTACAGAGTATCAAATCAGTAGAAGGCATAGACTTGAAAGTGGATGACAATCTTCCTTTGTTCCTGTGGTTACCAGAAGGCGCAGAGAAGAGGCTGCCAGACGCTGTGCAGTTGGTATAAGAGCTATTACGACCTAGAAAATTTATCCCATAGTTTTCATCCCAACATTTGGTGAAGGGCATTGACACGGTAACTTTCGCTCCGCTGTACAAGCTCCTCGTGCCGTCCCTGATCTACCACTTTCCCAGCTTCAACCAAGAATATAACATCAGCCCTTGCAATCGTCCGCAATCGGTGCGCAATTGCAATTACCGTGACTCCGTGACCCTTCACGGCGCGCTCAAGACCAAGTTCCAGGGCCTTTTCACTTTCCGCATCTAGCGCACTTGTACTCTCATCTAGGAGAAGTAGTTTAGGCTTTCGTACTAGGGCTCGCGCAATCGAAAGGCGCTGACGCTGCCCACCGGAAAGTTGGTTGCCACTGGATCCGCACTCCGTGTCGTATCCCTGTGGGAGCTCCATGATGGTTTCGTGAATGTTTGCCAACTTGCAAGCTTCGTATATCTCTTCATCTGATGGTGCATGACCACGTCTTGCTCCCAATGAGATATTGAACTTGATGCTCCCTTGGAAAAGTACATTCTCTTGTGGCACGTAAGCGATGTCGTCTCGGAATGAGGTACCATGATGACGCGATATGTCAACACCATTGATGAAGATACTGCCTGTTGAAGGAAGATAGAATCGTTCCAAGAGTGCTAGTACAGTGCTTTTTCCTGCGCCAGAAGGCCCAACCAAAGCGCAAAACTGACCTGGCTGTATTGAGAAAGACAGCGATGTGAGAACTGGAACGCCAGGACGAGCGGGATAGGAAAAGGTAACATCCCGGAAAACAACCCTAGCGCCGCCTTGTGCTGATGTTAGCGTCGTTGACTCAGCCAGCGCCTCGACATCGTCTCCTTTCTCCTGGAAGTCGTGATCAGGCGTAGCTTTTCCATTTCTTACGCCAGATGCGTCTGTTCCAAGTTCAATGAGCCCGCATATGCGTGAGATGGCACTCTTTGCCTTTGCGATTTCTGGGGCGAGTGTAAATAGTTGACCCCAGAGCTGGGCGGAAATGAGCATTGCAATAAGTATGATGAAAAACTGAGTCTGGGTGTACCTCCCCTCGATGATGTTCCTTGATCCCCACCAATAGGCAAAGGCGTAGATGAAGCTACCACAAGAGTTGGCGACAGCTAACCAGACATTCGTCTTGAAACTTTGTTGTACCATTTCCTTCCTCGGAGCCTTGAGGGATCTGCGGTATGTATGTAGAATTTCATCCTCGATTGAAAGAGCATGCACAGTTTTGATGTTCGAGATCGCTTCAGTTGTAATACCGATGGACGACGAAAAGGCCCCAGCATGCTTGATAGCGAAGCGCCCAATCGCGCGTAACTGCATATATCCAGCACCAAGAAGCAGGGGTACTACCACGAGGCATACGATTGCAATCCGCCATGCGATGATGTGCGACAGGACGATGGCGGCGATGAAGTTGACAACAACGGAAAACAAAGTCCCGACAATGGAACCGCTGAATCCTGCCAGTGAGTTTCCATCTTTGGTGATGTACTCGAGCAGCATTGAGGGGTTTCTCGCTTCGGACTCGTGCCATTGCAGAGACTGGTGAAGGAGTGTTTGCAGAGTTAGATTACGAACCTTGTAGATCAGTCGCTCCGAAAGAAGACCAAACGCCGCCCAGCTGGTGAAATTGGCAAGGAAAGCGATGCAGGCTAACATGAACCATAGCCCAGAGAGCAGCTCGCCTCGGGAGCGAATATAGTCTGGTTCGTTACAGGGAGCCATAAGGCCCATAATGTTACCGAAAAGAAGACCAGAGCCACAATATTGGCCGCCGACTATCAACGCCGCGAAGAATGCTAACAGGATAAGAAGCGTATACGGCCTGGTCAATGGGAGCATCGTTTTCCTAATCGATCCCGCAATAACAGCGCCTTTGATTGGTTCGGCAGAGCCTGAGTTACTCAAATCGTGCACGGGCGTAGGATCAGCTTCTTGCGCTTTCATTGTTTGTTTTTCGTCCGACAGCGTATCGGCATCGCGCGATTCTAGACTGGCTCTGGAGCTGGAAGGACCATCTTCTGCCTTGACAGTCTGTAAGCGGACCATATCCGCATATGATCCATCCAATTCTAAAAGTTCTTCATGGGTACCTTGCTCCAAAACACTGCCCTTTTTCATGACAATGATTTTAGAAGCAGCTCTGATGGTCGAAAGTCGATGCGCGATTGAAATCACAGTTCTACCCGCAGAAGCACGCTCGATAGCGGCCTGAATGCGCTGCTCGCTTGCGGAATCTAGAGCTGCAGTGGCCTCATCTAAAATGAGAATCCTAGGGTCCCGAACAAGCGCTCGAGCAAGGGCGATTCGTTGCTTTTGCCCGCCACTAACAAGACTTCCGCTTGAGCCGACAGTGGTACCAAATCCGAATTCTAGCCGATTGATGAATATCGCCACGTCGCCAAGATCGGCAGCATGTTGCACGAGTTGGACAATTTCCACAACCTATCCATATGTCTTAGCACAGCGACCATGGAGTCTTAATTCTTTCAAAACATGACTCACCTCTTTGCCAGATTTCTCCGCCGCTTCACCAAGTTTACTGCCTTTTCTGATATCTTCAGCGACCCCAGCAAGAACTCCACTCAACAAAGTCCTCTCTAGATGAGCATGAGGCGGGGAGTTGACTAAGCCGAGTGCGATATTCTCGAGGATCGAGCGATCCAAGAGTGACGGTTCTTGTTGGACTAGACTAATGAAGCCTCGGAGATTTTTGATGTTGATGTCCTTGATATTACGGCCATCAAGGAGCACATCTCCGGACTGCGGGTCGTAAAATCGACTAATCAAACTAGCCACTGTCGACTTTCCGCTTCCAGAAAGCCCAACAATGGCGGTTAGCTGGCCTATAAAACCCCTCCGTTAGCACCTAGGCATTTCCAAAATTGGGGGGCTAGGTGGGCAATTTTATATAGGGCAATGTGTACGTACCGGCTTCGCATTTCAATGAAATGCTGTTCAGCACGGGATGATCAGGCCGGGAGGGGTATGTAAAAGCAACATTGCGAAACTCAATTTCTCCGTCGACTTTGGAAAGCTTCTCCGCAGCGGTGGAGGTGTTGTCAATGGTGGGTTCGGTTTCAATGTCTTTTCGTAAGCGTTCGAATGCAGCTATGGCACCTCCAAATAGTGGTAGCATGGGCGCAATCTGACTCAGAACAATAGCACCTAGATTCCCAATGTTAACATATGGAATACTCAAACCAGATATTTGAGCTTACCATCTAAGAGGATGAATGTGACCGTATAGATTTCGCCAATAGTCGCATTACCTTTGCCTTCGAGAGAATCTGCGACTCTGCGACTACCCTGCCAATAACCAAGCGCACTAGCTGAGAAGGCAATGAAATAAAGTAGTCCAGCCTGAACGGCAGCAGCAATTGCTTTCTTGGTGCCCTGATCTCGTGCGCTTTCCAGATGCCCCTTAAACTTCTCTTCGAGTCTGATATTGGCCCCAAGAGCATGGACAAGACCGACATGACTGAGAGCTTCAGAAGCTATGGCGCTAGCGGATCCAAAGCATTCTGTCAACTTGGTGCTATACTTTCCGAAAAAGTGACCACCAATTACTGCCATGAGCAGGAACGCAGGGATCAGAGACACGAGCATGCCTGCTAGCTCAGCATTCTTGATAAAGCCGACTATGTACGCAGTGACACAAAAGGATACGCATGTTAGAGCGACGCCAACCTTTTCACCGGTACCACTTTCGATTGCCTGAATGTCGCCATTCAGACGGGAGGATACTTCACCGGCTTGGAGTTTATCGAAAAAGGTCATGTCCTGTCGTAGGAGATTGCGAAGGTAGCGATCCCGAACACGTTGAGCCAGCCTCTGTGAAGCCAAATTCCAGCATACCAGATGTATGTAGATGCAGAAAAAACTGGCAATGGCAATATAGACCAAGAGGAGAATTTTGGGTGTGATATTAGATTCCTCAGATCGCGTGGAGCTGTCAGTCCGGTTGTTACAGGTCACTGTATTGATTTCATCGACGAGTTGGCCAAAAACAATTCCTATGAGTGGGAATGGCACTCCTGCTGCGATAGCAGCTATGCTACCAACGAGAACAAGTATCCTGTCGAGCCATGTCGGATCCGCGTAAAAGAGGAGATGGAGGAAGCCGAAGAAGGGCTTGATGGAGGCCCGCGAGGGCATGCTGATGGGCATGGAACATACAAAAAATGTTCAGCTGCGGATGAGGAGGTGTCTCTCGCCGTGGGATTTCATGAAGCTGTGCGAGGACACCTGCATAAGGGCAGCTGGGCGCCATGGCCCCACTGAGAGGCGACGGCCAGGATCGACACGGGGCGGGCGGTGGAAATTGCTCGAGTCGTGTCCATTGGGCATAACATCACGTGAAATCAATGCGTAGTCGATGGAATAGTACTAAAGGATTAGCGGAGGAGGCATGCCAATGCCAATGTGGGCTGAGCCTTGAGAGTGGAGAATGGACGTCTGTGTGTGTATGTGAGACTTGGCAGCAGGCGATAGTCGGACATGGTCAGTGCAAGTGCAAGTGACGCACGGGGCACATGGATTACTCAGAGGATCAGATAAAAATTTCGCTAGCTCTACACCGTTTTGGACAACCGCCACCCACGTCGTTCACTCTATATCCTTGCCTGCACTTGGACCAATGCAGCACCATCTCCAACCTCCTTGGACCCTTGGGATACCTGGCGCACAATTTCTCCCGCCATCAACGCTACGTCCTTGGCCAATGTCCGCCCTCCATCGGACTTTGAGGACACCAACCACAGCCGACAAGCCTCTGCAATAGCGCCGCGCTTGAACTGCACCTCTTCCAGGCTTTCTCCCTTGGGCCGACAGCCTAGGATGATTGAATCCACGCTCTGGAACAGGGTAGAGTTTGAAAGAGGACTTGTTGCTGTGTCTCTGATGATGACATCGGAAGCCGAGCATGCAGCAGAAGCGTCTTTTCCAATAATGATGCGAAGCCTGAACTCGCCCTTGGATTGGACTTGCTTCTCGTAAGCACGCATGTAAACTCTCTGAATGTGCTCTGGTGCTTCCGTGATCGATGGTGCCTGACAACTTGTCGGCTTCGCCCAGATCGAGCACAGCTGAGGCTGTGGGGGCTTTGCATCGTCGAGAATCCTCAACGGGGCAAGTGAATCGCTTTCCGTTACCACTGTAATGTTGCCCAGGCGAGGACAGGACAGCAGATCGTCTACGATCTCGACCACATTTTCGCCGGAGCCGACTACGGATACATTGAGTCGTGGCTCGTTGGCGCCTCGCAGCTCGTTTCTTCGCGAAGGATAATCGTCCATGGAGATGATACGCTGGCCCGCTAAGAAGTTTGTTGTTGGGAGTGGTTGTGCGGCTGGTCCACTGGTCCGGGACGGAGACGGTGCAACAACACTCCTCGCTCGCACCACCCATGTTTTCCCAGTATTGTCTTTGACGGCTACCTTCCAGCCCTGTACAATATCTCTTTCGACTTCTGGGGCTACCCCGACAACTTCGCTGCCATACCGTACGTCATTCTTGAAATGCTCAGCGCTCCACTTCATGTAGTCGGCGAATTCCTCCCTCAAAGGGTTGAGACGATCCGAGTTTGCAAACTCGATAAGCCGCTTGCGATTGAGGAGGTAATTGACGTAGCTAAAGGCTGTTCTCGGATTCCGAAGTGTTGCCAGGTCGTACATGAATGGGCTTTCCATTCGTGTCCTTGATAAATTTGAACTTGAGCCCCATGAGAATGATGGCTTCTTTTCGATGAAAAGCACTTTCAATGGTGCCCGAGACTCGCTATTCGCAATAGCCGTAGCCAGCTGCACTTCCCCGAAGCCAATGCAAACGAGGTCATATAAAGGTAAAGATTGCGCCATTGACGAAACTGGTCTTGCGTTCATGGTACTGCCTATTTTTTTTGGCAGAGGTTATTGTGTGTGCGTGTGTGTGTAGATGACAGAACAAGGACAGACACTGCGCGCTGTTATGTTTGAAAGCCGCAAGTTCTAAAACGTGATACGACACTAGCAGTCTAATTTCATACCACAGCAGTGACCATGCACAACTCGTACGTACGGTAGAACAGAAAGATCCGAGCTTTATCCAGCAATGGCCAGACACCCCGATATCCAGGCTCAAAACAACGGTGTCACCGACAGCTAGTGTGGGCCGCATGGGTGCGCCGTAAATGCACACTACACATGTACGACAACTTGCATGGGTCAGAGTGTGGCAGCATAAGACCCACATGGTGCGATCAGCGATCCACCCAGGACTTTCATCGTACCACGGCCACCCACGCAAGCGCTGGCAATTGTGTCCCGTCAACGGCGAGCATATCCACGTAACTTGTTCCGGTTACTAGGGACGACCTCGGTTAAACGGCCCCGGGGCAGCTGTATCCAAGCCGAATGCCTTCAAGCAACACATCCCGCCTATGAAAAGGTCCTTTGTACAATCTTCCTGTGTCTCTCCCTCTACCAGCCCAAAGATCCAATACTTAAAAATGAGCCAAAAAACGAGGCCAACTGCGACAGACGAGCCATTCGTTCTCAAACTTCCTCACCCATATCTTACCGCATACGCAATCGTCAATGACGCTCCCAAAGGAAAACCTGTCAACAATAAGATCCGGATTTCCCCGGCGAGCACAACTGGCAAGGAAGTCACTCCGCCAGTTGTATTGCACAACGAAGATATCTCGTTCAGTGATATTGGTTCGCCGAACCAAGACAGTGTGCCAGCAAAGGGTGACAACAGTTCTTGGGCGCGCGCTCGACGATCACCCCATGTAACTATTACCTGGAACCAGGATAGACCGACAGTTCCGCAGGCCTGGCTCATCGCTTATGCATTGGTCTCACTGCATCCTCTGGTGGAGAATTTCCGTGTTATCCTCTCGGGCAAGGATTCCAGGTCACTAGCTCATGAGTTGTATGTCACTGGCCTCTTCCACCCCCATCCTAAACCCTCTCGAGCAGAAGCGCCTCAAGACGGCCATCTTCTCTTCCGAGGCACCTTTTGGCAGGGTGCTGCCTCTCCGTTCGGAGCCCGCCCGGTGTGGGCGCCACACCTTGATGCCTCGGGCAAGCAAGCCAGCAGACAGTACCCCCCTTTCCCATTCCAGAATGCACCAAGTACTCAATTTCCAGCTTTGCCCCGACATACTATGCATCCTGTCCGGGAGCCCAAGCCAGAGCCAGGGTCCATCATCTATAGCCGATGGATACCACATCTGAAGGAACACTTCACAATGGTGGCTCTCGATTACACCAATGATGAGCATCTCCGCTTATTCAACAAGTGGCAGAATGACCCACGTGTGGCCGCTGGCTGGAATGAGACTGGCACTCTTGATCAGCACCGCGAATATCTCCGCAGACTGCATGAGGACCCCCACGTGCTCACCATGTTTGCCGCGTTTGATGATATTCTCTTTGCTTATTTTGAAGTCTATTGGGCAATGGTAAGTTTTACTCCTCTTTGCTATAATCCAATTACGCACTAATAAGCACATAGGAGGATCACATGGGCGCCCACTATCAGTCGTCGCCCTATGATCGAGGAAGGCATTCCTTGGTAGGGGATGTGAGATTCCGAGGCCCGTACCGTGTCTCTGCATGGTGGTCGGGTCTAATGCACTACATGTTTCTTGATGAACCGCGCACATGGAACCTAGTGGGAGAGCCTGCAGCCACAAGCAGTACTGTTCTGGCCTATGATTTTGCCCATGGTTTCCACGTCGAAAAGCTTATGGATCTCCCGCATAAGAGGAGTGCGCTCATGATGGTTAACAGAGAAAAGTTCTTCACTCTGAGCCCATTCACATGGGATGGAGAGAAGAAGATCCGACCAAGTCTTGACGCAGGTGCCAAATTGTAGTTTATCACTGAGCCCGTTTTTTTCGAAAAAAAAATATAACGATAATGATCCATCAATCAATACTATACACGAAGATATGCAACGGATTGAACACTTGCCATCCATGCATGCTGCTTCTTCCGAATGTCGGAGTGCTCATATTCGAGAGTATGCGTAGCTTCGACTCGACCAGGAGATGACTCATACCCCACATTAGAGAGTATTTGCATGGCCGTCACAGAACTGGACTGATGAAAGCCGTGCCCCTCCCCCCGCTGCATCCCACATGCAAAGAGCGGATCAGATATTTAGCCGCAAATTTTTATCTGATCCGTCCTGTGCATAGCGCCAGACGAGGGCGCGAAGTGGCCGTGCGAGCAGAGTCGAGCGGCCTTATTGCCCGAATATTCGCGCACTAATCCGACCATGGGGGTGTGGGAGGTGTGGTGGTAGATTACAAGACGTAACGGCATTGCAGCCGGCAGGTCGCAATGGGCGTGGCCACTCCACTTGATGCCTCCAATTCGTACAAAGCTCCGCGAAAAAAAAACCCTTACTCGAAGCGCCGGCATGACGTGACAAGTGCAGGGCTCGATGAGGCAGGCCAGGGGATCTGATAATGCTCCATGATGTCCGCCCAGCCGCTGCTCGGTCTTTCCAGTCGGCCTGTCTCCACACAATATCCTTTCTTTGTAGCGACGCTAATTTTGATCTGATAAATCTTACGTTTGATCTGATAAAAATTTGCAACGTCTGTGCACCGACTATTCAAGTGCAAGCGCCTTCAATCTTCACCGACATCGCACCAGCCATGAGCGGTAGTTGATCTTATCAGATGAGATGAAAGGCGCTTCTTCGCTGGCTAACGTGGCAGGGATGAGCACGCCCCTGGGCTGTCACCAGACGCAGCTAGAACTTGGCGGCTTGACCACGGCTTTGGACGGTCGTCCCTCCTTCGAAGTAGGCATAGTAGGGTCCTCGCCATCGTGTGGGGACCCTTGCTGGACCATGCCATGGCGCTGCTAGTTGCAGTCCGTCGGAAAGAGCAGGAGATAAGCTGGTGGATCGGTTGACTCTGTGATGTCGATACTTCTCATACTCTCTACACTACTCCGGATCAAGCATCATCCGACCCGAGCAATGGCTGATGCCCTTTTGTGTCTAAGATGCAGGAAATATGGTACACAGCAGGGCTCATTCCACTCCTGTCCTTAGACCCGAGCAATCGGCGAAATACCCGTCATCACTTTCGTTGCTACCACGGGCAAATTGAACCAGAGAGCGCCTCGAGGGGTTGGCATCAGTCTTTCGATTGCTTCCGAGTACCACACGACACGGCTTCTTTTCCGTATCCCATGTTGTTGGTGTTTCATTGCCTATGCACCTAGTTGATTGATTTCATTAATCGCAACTGCTATTGAGCATATCACTTCCTCTTGCTCCCTTGGCAATTCTTGCTTGGTATACTACTGTCAATCTTTTGCTATAGCAACAACCAGTACAAGTCCTGACATAGAATGGCGGAAATATACGACCAATCTCGAAACGACGCTTTGCAGCGTCTCAACCAAACCCTTCTCCAGATTGACCCCTACGATCTTCCGCCATATCCCAATCTTTCCATCGTCACAGGGGCCCTCGACCCGCCACTGGTACAACTAACACTCTCTCAACTACTCCAACAACAAGCCATAAATTACCCCAATAACGAAGCCGTCGTCATACCATGGACTGGGGCACGCTGGACGTACCAGAAACTATGGGCAGAATCGAGTTTGCTGGCCAGAGCATTGTTGAAAGAAGGGGTTCGACCTAGAGACAGGATAGGCATCATGAGTGGCAATTGTGAAAAGTACATTGCATTATTCTTTGCCTGCGCAAGGGTTGGTGCGATATGCGTCACTCTCAACAATACCTATACTGCAACGGAGATGGAGTTTGCATTGAAGCATACAAGTGTGTCTTTTTTCCAAACCAATAATCCCAGAAATGCATTAGAAGACTAATGAAGGCAGAGTGTCGAATTCTCTTCACTACGCCTAACATTGCCCGAGTCGACAATATTCCATTATTGCAAAGACTAAGCCAAAAAGAAGTAGCATCAGTACTTCCGGATCTCAAGACCGTCTGTTTAATACGAGGTCAACATGACTCCTGTACTACTTACTCTTCCTTCATCGACAGCGCTCAATACATCCCCGAACATATCCTCGACATTTTTGACGGCATAATAAGTCCCCATGACGTAGCAAACCTCCAGTTCACTAGTGGGAGCACAGGCAAGCCAAAAGCAGCCATGTTAACACACTAGTTAGTCCTCTCCCTTCCTTCCCCTTGTCTCGTCTTCCCTCTACATACTTCAATGTACATCCACTCAAACTAACAAACCCCCTCAAGCAACCTTATCAACAACTCCCGCTTCATCGGCGACCGTATGCAACTCAGCCCCTCGGACACGCTCTGCTGCCCGCCCCCCCTCTTCCATTGCTTCGGCCTCACCCTCGGCGTCCTCGCCGTCCTAACCCACGGCTCCACCATCGTCTTCCCAGCCGAAGCCTTCGACCCTATCGCCTGCATGCACGCCATCTCCACCGAGAACTGCACCGCGCTCCACGGCGTCCCCGCAATGATGGAATCCATAATGGACGTCCCGCGCTCCGCGGGCTGGCAAAGCAAACTACGCACTGGCATTGTAGCCGGCAGTCCTGTGCCCAAATGGCTCATGGAGCGCATGGTGTCTGAACTCGGAATGACGGACTTCACGTCCTCGTACGGACTGACCGAGGCGAGTCCAACCGTGTTCAATGCGCATACGACGGATTCGCTGCATGCGCGCTTGACGACTGTGGGTACCGTGCTGCCACATGCAAAAGTCAAGATTGTAGACCGCAACGATCGCGTCGTGCCGATTGGCGTTCGAGGCGAGCTTTGCGTGGCGGGATACCAGGTTTGTCGTGGATACTGGGAGAACCCGGAGAAGACGGCTGAGCTTATTGTTAACGATGAGTATGGGGAGCCGTGGCTGCATACGGGGGATGAGGCTGTGTTGGATGTAGATGGGTATTGTACTATTACGGGACGATTTAAGGATATCATTATCAGAGGCACGTTCTATCCTTTATCATTTCTGTCTGATGAAGCCTGCTAACTTGCATGAAATAGGAGGGGAGAATATATATCCTCTTGAGATCGAAGAGCGGCTTGTTGAACACCCCTCTATTGCGCGCGCGATCATCGTTGGTATTTCACATCCGCGCCTCGTCGAAGTTCCTGTAGCGTTTTTGCTTCACGATTCAGATACACCGAAGCCTGATCTAGCGGAGGTGCAAGGCTGGGTCAGGAAGGTGTTGGGTCGGCACAAGGCGCCAGTGCACGTCTTCTGGTTGGGAGAGGATTGTGATGCGGAGGTTCCGCTGACGGGCAGTGGCAAGATTAGGAAGTTTATGCTGAGAGATGTAGCAGAGAATCTTCTGAAGGAGAGGTAGATGGTGATTTTTGTACATATAGCGATGCCTTTTGAATTAGAATTGAAGGTCTCAGGTCAGCGACTCGAAAGTATTGTGCTGGGTTGTAATATGGTACCGAAATTATCCAGATCTTGGTCGTTTCATGTGCGCTCCCGGGAGAAAGGTTTCGATTTTTTTCGGTTTGCTTAGATAAAGGGTTGTCAACACAGCTTGTGGAAGGTCAAGTAACGATACACTCGGTCGATTAACGCGTTTCTTCGGTAGCAAAACGATACACATTATCATCAATCCCTCCCAGTTATTCAACGATTACTTCTTTCCCAAACCGCTTCGTCTCACATGACCATCAAAATCATCTCACTGTTACAAAGAACTCCACGATCTAAATAGGCTCCCTAAAACGTAAGAGTGCAAACAGCGATGTTCGTATCCAATCTTGAACGCTTGTATCTATTTGCAGCAAACAAGATCAGTAATCGATGTTTGAAACTCACCAAGATAACTAGTTTTACACATTTTCCCTCTCCGCGCTTCCAGCTTGACGGAGGGGTGGCTATAGTGAATACTTAGTGTGTTGATCTATACTCGCATATGGTAGGCTATATGTGGTTGCTTTCCATGTTGAGGATGATGATTATTATGATGAATTGATCCTTCTTTCTATATCCGGTGAGATCGGAGTCGAGAACATCTCAATCACACCCAGATCGTCCGGCATAGTACGTCAATCGAGCTGGCCATGCCGATCAAAGAAATGTTGTATAGTGAACCCATATCGTCCACCGGAACAAGATATGTCAAAATCACTAGGATCTTCTGAGATGCCCTTTCCTGAAACTCCACCTATTAGCTTTCACTGATCATAGTCGAGGTCACAGAACTGCAGTGTCTCTAAAACAGATGCGAGAGCCTTGGTGAACGTGTTGTATGTGGACGTAGTAACCGACAAGAAGAAACAAGCTCAATGGCACCTGACGCAATCTTATCGTTGATTCACAACGATTAGGACAGTGCCAGTGAATCGATCAAGGAAGTAGCTACATCAAACACCCACATTTACTCCAGCCTTCACCTCTATCGTCACTTCAGGCCTTCACCCGCTACATCAACACCAACACGTCTTTTTTTCTGAAAAGTAACAGATATTCTATTTCTTGCCTCCTCACTGCATTGTTTACCGTCAACCCAAAATGCCACGACCCTCGCGTCCAGCACCACCTCGCGACTCACAAGCACAATCCTCGCCCGCAGATAACGCCTCCGGACAATCACCAACCACAACCCGCCTCGGCTGCCGCTTAATTCTACACCCATCGCGAGACCTATCTACCCCCTGCGACCCATCTTCTCAATCATCCCAACCATCCCAACCATCCCAGCCATCCCAGTCATCCCAGTCATCCCAGACGCCCCAGAAAACTACAACAATAAAATTCCCCGCATACTACTCCCTCGCCCCCACCGTTCCCTCTCCCTTCACAGGGAGCCTCGAAACAAGCCTCGACGCCATCCTCGCCTTTGGCCAACTCTACGCCGCCATCCCCGGCGTCACACCCCTCGTCACCGCGCTCCTCGAGCCCGTAGTCGCTGGCAAAGACTGGGCCGGCATCATATCCATGCTGGAGACCGAGACGCCGCTGCACGCACGGTACCTAATGACAGAGCTCTTATTCCTGCTCACGCGCACACTTCTCCCGGAGCAAATCACCGAGAACCGAGCGATGCTGGGGCGTCTGTACGACCGCAAGAAACAGCTGGCGATACGGTTCTTGCTGCGGTACGATATGTTGAGGGAGTGGAAGCTGGAGCCGAATCCGTCGTCGTATCGGGATCAGCCCGTTACGGTGGCGTCGACGGCGCCAGTGCCTGGGTTCGTGGCCTTGGAGCCGCCGGTCGTCGGTGTTGCGTCGTCGAATTATCCATACCGGCGGGCGCTGCTGTTGAATGTGATTCCGACGCTACTTGCGGGTCCGGCGGGGGGTTATGTATCGCAGAGTGTGCGGGATCGGATGAAGCATCATGTTACGGAGTTGGATAGGTATCTTATGATTCGGGATGAGGAAGTGGAGGCGTGGAGTGATGGGAGGGTGAAGAGTATGGTGTGTTTTGTGTTGATGCATTGGCTGTGGTTGAGGGGGAATAATGCTACGTTGGATGATTTGGAGGTGCTTGATTGGGAGGAGTTGGAGGGGAAGGCAGACGAATGTGGCTGGATTGGGGATGATACGACGAGGGTTGCTACAGGGAGCAGTGTGAAGAAAGAGCTAAAGATGCTTGGATAGGAACGGTTAACTTCAGTGCTTGAATAGTCGAGGTTTTTACTACATGTAGAGGCTATGGGAGTATGCAGCTTTCGGCTTAGAGATCGTTACGGGAGTCATAGAGGTCATGTAAATTACAAAGCTTCATGCTGGTGGACGCTGCTGTTCCTTGTCCAGCGACGGAATGTCTTGCCCTTCCACCAGAATAATAAACCAAAGGGACACCAAAGTGTAATCAAAGCTGCGTTAGCCATGATGGGCGGGATGAAGCTGGTGCCGTTAGTGACTGCTATTCATACAATAAAGTTGCTGAACTTACCCATCATCGATAGTCCAAGGAGTGATGAATTTTCCCATTCTGTAGCCCAAAAGGATCTTATTGACTGTTATAGCAACGAAGATTGATCTTGCTACCGGCTTGTACGAATCGACTGCATAAGTAGTGGCTATGCCTGGCAAAGCAGCGACCTGGATACCAGCGCATGTATATCCGATAATGACAATGACTTGCCACGCGCATTTGCGCTCATACCCAACCGAGACGACAATGTTTCTGACAAGCATGATCATGATGCAGGGAATCATAGCTGGCAACCGCATCTCGGGCTCACGAATGCCATTGTTCCGCCTTGTGTTTCGCAACGACACTCAATTACTAAGTGGTCAGGCAGTAAAGATACCAATGATAGCACCGACCATAACGGCAAAGCTGGTGAAACCGACAAAGACGGGCTTGAAGTTGTACGGCGGCGCAGCAAACACTTGAGTTTGTGTGAGATTGAGTGTGAGAAAACGGGAGCATGACTAGCTGGCAACAAAAGCAGCAAACTCTACAATGGGAAAAGTGAGAAGTTTCCACGGCACCCAGATCTCAAGGAAGATGGTGCGAAGCGGGCTCGCGTTCGGTTGGAATACCCTCCACTGCCATTTAGCAGTTTTACCGTTAGCGAGATGCGGATCACGCTGTTGGGTTTCGGACGTGGTGAGGTCCTTATTGGCAGTCGGGATGGCTGTCTCAGCTCTCTGGATATCCTTGACATCCTGCTCTATATCCGAATTGCTCACCTCCTTCTGGGTGGATGTTATGATTTTCTCCTCCAGAGACGCTGCTTTTTCTTGGCCTTCTTGCACGGGTGCAGCACGCGTGTATCTAGTTTCTGGAAACGCGAAGATGCACATGAGGAACGAGAAACCCAAGAGGGCGGTGTTTAGCCACCAGAGGTCGCGCCATCCAACTGTCTCTGCCATGGACCCAGACACAATCGGGCCGACCATGAGTGATCCCATATACACGACCCAGTATAGAGTGTTCCACTTGCCACGGTCATGCAAAAAGAATATATCGGCAATGACCTCAGGCATAGTAGTCTCTAAAGGGCCTGCACCGATACCGTTGACGATGCACGCGCCCATGAATGCGCCGTAAGAGTTTGCCTTTGCGCGCCATATCGATGTGCCAAAGCTGATGAGCTGGGACAAGAGGAGTACGGGGCGACGGCCGAAAGAGGAGCTTATGGGAACTCTGACGTGTACCCGTTAACCACTACACAAATTTGACGTGGAATCGGGACGCTCACCAGATGAAGTTGCTGAAACCCAGGACTCCAGTTGAGTGGATCGTTAGGATCGTCACTGGGCTGTGGAGCCAAGACTACGGCATGGTCATCTTTGACGAAGTGATGCGAGCCGACATCAGCCATGACCTCCGTACCGGGGAGAATCTCGGCGTGCAAATCTCTCTCGTGTTGATGTCGCTCCTGAACACTGCCAATAATTCCCTCATCGATAGCAAACTGAGAATAAAAATCCTACATCTTCATTATAGTCGCGAGACGCCATAGTAATGGCGGTTTCGAATCTGAACATTTACACGATCGAGCTGGCAATAGTGTTGCGGGACCGCTGTTTGAGCCGCCTTGTTCACCACGGTTGATTGGGGAGGTGAGGCTGTTTTTTGCAGGCCAGTTTTTCCAAGAGCTTATGGTCCAATTAAAGCTATACATACTGCCCCGATAAGTACAACTAGCCTGGCATTTGCTGACAGATACGGGAAAGATTACGCCACAATCAACTCCGGATGAAATGTTGATATTGACGAAGGAGAATAAGTTGAAAGTGGTTGAATGCCCAAAGGTGATCCCTTTTGTAACCAACGTGGTCCTTTGGAAGTTGATGGAGATACTCAGTGGTCAGGTTGTGCTGTCGTCGCGTACATATGACGAAATGAAAGCTGCACTAAGCTAGGTCAACGCACCTGTGAAACTGCAAACGGTATACATGTGTTTGATATTCGGTCATGTTTTCATAAAAGTCTGGGCCGAATGAGACCTTGGAGTGCTTATTACCTACTTTTGATGATTGGTCAATCTCGAGTTACGCTGAATAGGAGACCGAGCAGATGTCAAGCCATGACACGGCAGATGCATGGGCACACTTCACTGGCTACAAAGTCCACGCGAGCGAACCAAAAAAAACATTCTAGAGAGAGCGGCACTTGGTAAGGATGAAGGGTTCGTGATCATCGCCCCGTCAGCGTGCAATTGCCGGGTTGTAGTTCAGTGTACTGGCGTACCCATGCTATGTAGCCGATGCGGGGAAAGCTGGGGACGCCCCGCCAAGTGGCGGCTCAGATCAGCCACGACGCTCACTCTCTCATAAAAAAAGTACACAAGCACGTGCTGTACAGCCGCATTGTCGGAGTGTTTCCTCGGTAGTGATTTTGCTCACAAGATGAGATGTAATAGACGGCACAAGAAGCTGGCGTATCAGCGCATATACCAGGTTAACTAGTGGCCTAAACTGGCGGTTGTAGTAAAATTGGGCATTGTGGCCCATGATATGCACGGGGCCATTTGCGGTAAAAAAGCGAAAAACGGCCGTGTTATTCTGCGAGGAAATGATGTGCAAGAAAGAACCCCTGCGGAAATTTTCCTGCTTTATAAGTTTCATGTGCTGCTAAGAGCGCTGCACGGGTACGCTCAACAAGCCTAATTTATTGGACATCCAGCTGGATGCCTGTATAACGAGAGAATAGCATCCAGCAAATGTGACGAAACTACAAGACGTACTTCTGAGACTTGGCTCCGGTGTTTCAATACTCACCTGCATAGCTTGGTATCTCTTTGCACCAAATACTATGCACCTAAACAATATTTGCCACGTGCTTTCATAGGGTGAGGGCACATGACAGCTGTCAACAGGCTGGACCTCAACCACACCCACGAGACTTGCATATACTACTCAATGTGTGCATACGCCAAGGTCGGCACTGATCCTGGAGAAAGTTAGCGCATCTAAAGACATCGACTGTGGGATCAAACGCCTCAGGATTTGGAGCGGCGTCCGACCAATGACGGTCGAGTTTCCAAACGTATATGGATATACCCAGAATGATCGGCCAGTTTTGGCTGTGCTGTCTTCTATGAAACCATAAGACAGCAAATATAGCGTAGGTACAATTTCTGGTCTGCGATAGCGTGCCTGCTTGTTTTGATCACGCGATATACCCCAATAAAATATGAGACCAAGTAGAGCTCGGTATTGCATAGAGTGTTTGATACACTACATACCGACATGTGTAAGCTGGGGATAAAATGTGTTGAATCACAGAAACAGGCTGCAAGGTGATGAAGTGAGGGGCCGTGCAGATACATACATGTATAAGTACACGTCGCTATAGCTGAAATGGGTCGGCCTGCAGTTAATGTGCGAGTGTTATACGTACAAGGTGAACTTACTGCTAGAGTTCGGGAGTGGCAGCTGCAAATACCGGGTGAGCAGGAAGTCACTGTGCCCGTTTGGGCGTGAGGCTATAGTACTTATAGTTAGTGACATCACCATCCAGCCTTCAGGGTCTTTAACATCAAACTCCGTGTACAAAAATCGAACATGTAGTATAAATATTGCTCATCAGCTTACATGTATATTGTGAAAGGTAATCACAACGAATACGCATGGTAGATGTGGGTGTAGAATTCCGGAAGCTTCATTCTTTTCCCTGGCTGAACGTAATATCATATGATGCCGATCATGAGGAGCAAGTCCTGTGTGCCCGGTAATCGCATACTTCTCATTCTTTCGAGAATTTCGACAACTATATAGTCAAAAATCCTGCACTTGGTTTAATTTATATTCGCAAATCCAGTTTCTCGTTGACCAATTATCGTCAGAATGTACAAATTGTGCTGGCTTTATTATTCTAGATGTTACTGAGACCTCAGCCTGAACGCTAAAAACGAGGTCTTAGAAGCTTACTAACTGAGCGTATGCGCCTCGTTGGGTGGATGGGACCAACTCGGTCGAAAGTGGGCTGTAGATATGGCGATTAGCTGAGGAGATCACCGTGGGTGCATGACACATAGACTGTGTAGTATCTTGTGACCCGTTTCAAATGTAATAGATCTATGTTTAGTAATGTGTTGGCTCTAAACTATTTTTCTGAGAGTTGGATGGCTGTTGGCGCTTTGATATAGGATGCAGCATGGCGTGACAGGAAAACGTCACAATCTCTTTGACTGTGAGAAGCAAGCGCAATGATAGTTCCAGCTCTTTGAATGTTCTTAGCCATGTTCTTGCGCAATGTATGCATATGCTGATTTTGATCGAATATGTAGGCTGTCGTATGGCCTGCGTAAGCAGCCTATGTAGTCAATAGACGAAAGATACAGATAAGAATAGGGGGTCATTGGTATTATCGATATACATTCGAGGTTCTGTATCTCGGCCGTTTTCATATTAGTCCCTGACTTGCTTTACTGCAGTCTCGACGTAAGTACCAGGCTTGGACCTTATTATATCTTGAACACATCGTGTCATGATCTCGAGTCGGATTGGGCACAACGTGTATGCAGTCTTGAATATGACCACCTGTATCATTAAGGCTCCATGGCAAACTCAAGCAGAGCAAGCAGTCACGTATGTATTGTTCAGATGATGATTGTAGGAGTGAGGCAACGACAGCTGGTCCAAGTACCAAGATCATCAGCCAAGGCGCTAGTAAGTATCCCTCATCCGATGTGACCCGATTTCATACAGATCAAATTCTTCACACGTAGTATATATACAGCCGTAGCGGGCCGATCCTTGACGACTGCTAAGCAATTCTTGTCAAGCCCCATTTTCCAAATTCTCGCCAAAATCAGCCCATCCAAGCAAAAGCCTGGATCTTATCGTAGACTACTAGAGGCTTAGCAAAGAACAAGCAAGCTCAGACTCTATGCTCCAAGCGTGGTATGCGATCAGCTGTTTGACTACGAAATAATATGACATGGTACCCCGACCGCCTCAACTAGGGCATTGAGCTGGTCTCGCTATAGCAGCACACTGAGCCGAAAGGGGAAGCACCCTGTGAGCTCTGATAGATCCACCCAAGTGCGGTATTCACCTGACAGTGTCACAACTAGTATGGTTGGTGTAGGAGGAACGGTAGTATTGAGCAATATGATGCTCAGTGCGGTAGGGACTGTGCATTTTTTTTTGAAATGCAGGGCTGCCATCTGTCATTGTCATAAACCTGTCTTTGCACGTTCAATGGAACCGCCATTGGTCGAGAGTGAAGAGCATTTGGGTATCATAATCTACGAAGGGGGGGGGGGGGG
>JALPSE010000041.1:70388-105441 GCA_030558545.1 Bipolaris gigantea
TTGAGGAATAGCAAAAACAATAAGCAATTGCCGTCGGGCGCCAGGATTTTCATGTTGGTAAGCGGTGTCAAGACAGCGGACCCTGGGCTGAGATAACCCTGGAGGCTTCTGCGTGTCCAGCTGCGAGATCCCTTGCCCACCCGTTCCACACTTTTGACCCCCACCAAAACACGGAAGCTGTCCAAACAATAACACGCCATGGCATGACAACAATCAACGCTATTGATATCAACCGGTCATGTTCAGCCTAGAAGCCGCTCGCGAAGTAGTTCGCATCTCGCACTGGTACTGCCTTGACTGACGCTCTGGAGCATCGATAGCTGTCGTATAGAGAGCAGTACGTAGGAGCTTCCCCGCATAGTCGCGGTAAAGTGGTGCGACGACACATTTCAGCGGTTTTTTCCGGTCAAGGCGATTACATCGGCATCTTGTTGACGTAGCGTCAGTCAGACGTGTCTTCACTGCCTGTCTACACCACCGCGCGCTTGGTTGTGCTATCTGAGCAGGCAAGCCATGTCCCTCATACCCTATGGTCCGGCCGAGTCGCGGGAAATCGTCCTGTAGGTCATTTTATCCCTCGATATCCCTCGACGCACCGTATGCCACCACAATCAACAAGCCGGCACTGACACTGTCTTCAGGCGCCACGGTTCTGCAGTCGTCGTGTACGACCAAAACTCGAGGCAGCTCTCCCTCCGTGACGCTTCGCACGCAACCAACATCGACTCCACATCATGTCCCTTTTGTCACCGCGCCTACCGCCCGCCCTCGCCCCACGGCAGCGACGACAGCGACGAGCATGAACACAATGCGCCAGGCGCTTCCACGGACAATGGTTTCGTCAACCCGGCCTACTTCCAGATGCTCCGCCGCAGTCAGCCCACATCTGCTGAGACGTCGCGACCCCCGTCACCGCATAAACAACTAGCACCTGCGCCTGGATGCATGACTGGCTTCGGCGCCCCTCAAAAGCCCGAGTTTGTTGCAAGCACGCCGGCTCAGCCGCAAAGAAGCCAGGGTATATCAGCGCGGGCTTTCAGCCCAAACTATTTCAAGGACTTCTTTATAGAGGAGCGCGAGTTGGGCCGAGGGGGGAAAGGCGTCGTCCTATTGGTCCAGCACCAGCTCGACGGGGTCAAACTTGGCAAGTTTGCGTGCAAGCGCGTGCCAGTTGGCGACGATCACGAGTGGCTAGAGAAGGTGTTAGTCGAAGTCCAGCTCCTGCAAACCCTATCGCACCAAAACCTGGTATCATACCGTCATGTGTGGCTCGAAGACTATCAAATTTCGAGCTTTGGGCCGAGCGTGCCGTGCGCCTTCATCCTGCAACAGTATTGTAATGGCGGAGACCTCCACAGTTACATCCTCGATTCGGCAAAACAATCAGTCACAAAGGAACAGATGAAGGAAAGGCTCCGGAGGAGATCAAAAGGGCAACTGGAAGAACTAGAGAACCTGCATGGGCCGCGTAAGATGCCTTTTGAAGAGATTATTTCTTTTTTCAAGGACATCACATCCGGCCTAAGCCACCTTCACGCAAATGGCTATATCCATCGAGACCTGAAACCAAGCAACTGCCTGCTCCACCAGACGGGGCGTAAAGTACGAGTCCTGGTCAGTGATTTTGGCGAAGTACAGTCGATGAACACGACGAGAAACTCGACGGGTGCTACTGGAACCATTTCATACTGTGCGCCGGAGGTGCTCCGTCAAGAGCAACCAGGAGGTGCATTCGGCAACTTTACCACCAAATCCGACATCTTCTCCCTTGGCATGATTGTTTATTTCATGTGCTTTGGAAAACTACCGTATCGCAACGCCGATGGCATTGACGAGGACAGCGAAGATCTTGATGAGCTGAGAGCCGAGATCTCGACGTGGACCGGCATAGATGACGAGCAGCGCGTGCGCTCCGACTTGCCCGAGAAGCTGTACAGATCACTCAAGCGCCTCCTTGCCCTCGACCCCGACAATCGTCCTGGCGCCGAAGAGATTTTGCAAGTACTCAAGTCGCCGCTGGTGTTTGACGAGTACACTACGTATGCCAACTCGCCCGCAGTTGACGAGTTCAGTCCTCGCATATCCCGTGCGGATACACCCAGTCCGGCTCCGGCGCAAGCGAGCAAAAAGCGCACCTCGGTCAACTATGCCCGTCCTGGGCGATCGAACCTCAGCGCCACAGTCATGGACCGGACACCCAGCCCACCAGATACACCGGCGATGCGGAGAGAATCTTCTGGAGATGGAGCCGTCATTCTCAGAAGGAAGGTAGACCTTCGGCCTCCATCCTCATCACCCGAAAGCACTCCGTCGCCGCAGCGGCTTATGTTGCCCCCTCCACCACCGACTGACATTGTGTCGAGATTGCATCGAGCATCCGGGCACCCTGTGGCGCTTGGACTCACAAAAGTGGCTTTGTTTTGTGCAAAAGTGTTTAGTCTTCTTTCGCCCTGTCAGCCGTTTGCGGCCCATGCTCGCATTCTGTACCCGCTGCTCTGTCTAGCATCGATTGATTTCTTGCACGTGAGCTGGGTTGGACGGCTCATGGGCAGAGAGGTTAGTCTGGGCGGATTAGGCGCGTCACTGGTGCTTTTGACGGTACACGTGATTGTGTTGGGAACGACATTGAGGTGGGATAAACTTTGTGAAAAGAGGGGGATGGTTTGGGACGGCCTCTGAGGACATGCAGTGGGAGTGAGGGCATGTGCAAGACACATAATCGGGGGAATCGATTCCAATACAACCAGATTATGCATTACCGTATCGTAGAGACGAGAAAAAAACAATCAAGCGACTTCACTCTCCGCATTCTGTCTTGTCGCAGCGCAGTCACGTGCCAGCGCGACGCTGATGACGATGTTGCACGCCTTCTTTGAGAGAGGGGCTGGAGGGCCAATCAAGGCCGACTGGGCGTGGGTGGGGCTCGGATGCGTTAGCGTTGTTTTGGTAAACACGCCCTCCCGCTTCATTCATATGCAACACTGCATTGCACCTTCCAACACCAACACGCGCTCCCCAAGCCATCCTTTTCCCTTGGGCTGGCATTTTTGCACACGATAGCGTGTAGCTTCACTAGTATTTACCAAGCATCTCTTCTTGTCCCTATATACGTGTTTTACGACGCGCCTTGATCATCCGCAACACCGACGCTGCCATCGCAGCTTCACACATTGGACATGCAGTCTTCTCCTCCCACCAGCGACGGGAAAGCACGCGCACTCCGCGAACTTTCTCGCAGCCTAAGTCACAGCCCAAGAAACGTCGATTCACCATCACCATTGCCAACAGACTCGAATCCCACCCAGCGGTCGGGATTCGGCGGCACGGACACATCCCAATTTTGGGACAACCCGGACATTGTCCATTCGACACAGCACAACATTGTAGACGACACAAACACGCTTCCCAAATTCCCCCGCATTCGCTCCACCGCAAAAAAGCAGAGTGCTTGGGCGCCCTTCCGCCCCGAGCAGATTCAGCCTGACACATCCATGGTAAACAGGGAGTTCCTCGATTTCGACCACTCCATTTCCGACGAGGAAAGTATGGCTGTGGAGCAAGCGCGTGGTGGTAACCGCAGCAACCGCGGCACTCCTAGCAAGATTAGCTCGCCGTTCAACAGCCTCTACGATATGACACCCCTCACAAACAGGTCGCGCAGATCACACATGGCAGACACAAACAGCCTTCGACGCGACGCGGCAATCCGACGTGCCTCCCGCAACGACCTCGACACGATATCACCTCGTCCTTCGAGCAAGCGCAACTCACCAGCCCTGGCTAAAGAGGACCGCAAGCGCAATTCTCTTTCACAGCTGCACGCCAAGCTGTCTGAAGATGAGTCGTCATTTATGGACCAGCGACCCCCGACAGTCACCATTGACTCCACCAAGAATTCGCGTTGGGGCAACCGCAGCCGCCAAGCATCACTTCAGATTGATGCCAACGCTGATACCCTGCAAAGCAAAGGAACGCCTCGCTCAAGACAAAATACCACACAAAACGCGACTGGCCAATCGTTTATCCTTCCAGATCTTCCTAATCTCACCGAGCTGGTCTCTGGTGTCTTTGACGATGGTACCCCAGTCTTCTCAAAGACAACGACTTCGCGATCACGTTTTTCTGCCCCACCAAACGGTGGTCGCCGGCCCTCCTACTTTCCTGTCGAGGGTGTCCCGATTCCTGACGAGGAAAAGGCCATCTTTTCCGCCCTTCAACAGTTGCAGGAGAAGCTTGCAGAGATGGAGCATGAGCGTGCAGAACAAGAGAAAAAGATTGAAGAGCAGGATCTCGAGTTAATCGAGCTGCGAGCCACAGCACAGGCCCATGAGAAGCTACGCCGAAGTGACAGTGCGCAGGACTCCGACGCTGGAAAGAATAGCTGGAAGGTTGAGAAGACGCGTAAGTGCCACGGAGTCTGGAGATTCACATCAAAACTGACTCTTTTTAAGGACTCGACGCCACGGTACAAACACTCCGAACCAGGATCGATCGTGCCGACCGAAAAGTTGCTGTTCTCGAAATCGAGAAGAAGCGTTTGAACACGGAGAAGGAGAGCATGGCAACCCAACTCGGTGTTGCTTTCCAGACATGTGAAGAGCTCAAGAACGAAAAGAGCGCCCTGAGCAATGAGAATGGGGAACTTCGCCAGGAAGTTGAGACACTCCGTTCAGAGAACGAGGCCCTGCGTGATCAGCTCGATCATGACCAATCTCAGCACCGAGAAGAAACTACTCAGCTTCGACGACAGTTCGACCAGGCCGCGAATGCAACCGAAAGAGAAAACGTCGACCTACTTGCTGAGTTGGCTCGTGTACGCGCACAGCAAGACGAGAATACTCAGCAACTTGGCCGCAGAGACACAGAATTGCGGCGAGTACGCCAGGAGCAGGCTGAGTTTGCCCGTCTGAAGTCAGAACACGATTCTCTCAGGTCTCAACTCGCAGAGATCAAGGCTAGGCGGGAAGAGGACGCTCAGCGCTGGGCTCGCTTGGAATCTTCTCTGCGTAGCAAGGTTGAACGACGTGACGAGACAATCCGACAGTTCCAAGATACTACTCAGGAGCAAACAACTGAGGCTATGCGCCTTGACAACGAGAATCTTCGTATCGAACTTGAGGAGCTCCAGGCACAGCAAGATGAGGAATATGAGCAGTGGGCAAGGAGAGAGGCAGAGCTGCAGCGAAAGATCCAGTCGCGCGAAAGGGCTATTCGGAGGACTCAAGAGCCAAACGATAGGCCCCAAGAGCAATTACAACGGAGACCTAGCTACCGCCGAGAAGATACACGCACGCGCACCAAGAGCCGTGTCCAGCAGGAGGTTCGCAACAGCAAACTTGCAAACGAATCCCAGCAGGAAAGCCCACGAAAATCGTTCACTGCTCATTCGAGGTTTTCCGCCCGAAGTTTCTCGGCGCCCATTGTTACCGACAAGCATGCACGTGTAGAAAGCGAGGTCGAGTCAACCACCGACTTGTCTCTTGCGCCTCGTTCAGCCCTTCGTATCTCACGCACCCACTCTGCCAAGCAGACCTCCACCATCCAGCCTCCTGCAGATTTGGATCTCACCGAGTTGAGCTACATTGATAAGGATCAAATTGCCCAGCTACGACGTCGCCTAGAGGAAGATCGAGTTGCCAAGCGTGAATCTACTTTGGCAGACGAGGTGACTCGCGAGGACACTGTCCGCTCTCAGCGCCAAACTCGCGAGGACACTGTGCGTTCAGTCGCTTCAGCTAAGAGCGAACGTCGCCCTTCTCTCGTCCGCAAGTCTTCACTCAAGGACACTACGCAACGCACCAGCAATACGCAGTTTGAGGAAGACACTGGTAACCTTTCCAACTTTGACGTGGAAGGCGATGCTACACAGACGAAGCAATCTGCTTTCGACGCTTCAATGGTTAGCAACACGAGCCGAAGGCGTCGCAGTGCTCCCACTGAGATGACATCGGCTTTCATTGTTCCAGACATTAAGCTCAGTACATCCAAGCAGGCTACGACAACTATCGACATGCAACGAGCACTTCCCAGGGAGCACGACAACGCCAACTGCACCTACTGCCGTCGCGAAGGATACACCACCGCTACCGATGCTCTGCACGTGCCTAAGCTCGTCCCAGCGTCTGTACGCACGACGGAGGATGTGGACGCTACTCTCCGTCCGGCACAATCACCAAAGGAGGCCCTTGCGCTTGTAGTAAAAGGAATGAACGACGAGCGTATTCACCTGCACGCCGAACTAGCCGTCCAGCGCGTGCTGTTGGAGCAACACGACCCCAGTCTCGGACAGCGCAAGCGTATTGCGATCAACGAAGCAATCCAGGATCTTCTCCGCCGGATCGACCATCTCGACAAGCAAATCTACCGCCTCCACGATGTGCTCGAGGGGCAACGGGCCGATGATTTGACTGAACAAGAGGTCGAGGAGCTCACTAGCCAAATCCGCGTCGAGGAAGAGAAGGCTGGGCAAGGCGAGAAGAAGGCCAAGAAGGTTACGATCCGCAGCTTTGTTGACGAAGACGAGAGCGTAGAGATTGGTCGAGGTCGCTCAAGCACGAACGGTGGCGCTCGTGATGAGGAAGACGACGACAACGAGACGCACGAGCTTCCTTGGGAAGGGTTTGGAGATGACTCTGGCCCCGAGGGGGATGCTAGTTTCTCGGCCATGGCATTTACCTAGGTTGGTTGACTGATTGATTGTTATCGACTGACTTGCCTTGACTTCTTTTTTTTCTTTTTTTTTTCTTTTTTTCTTTCCTTCACTCCCCTTGCGTTGTTGAAGGGGGAGATTGGAGACTGTTTGAATAGGAATAGGGATTCGATAAGGCGTTTATTTGGATGAGGCGGTTTAACACACGGAATTCGGACCTACCCGACTTGGGGGGGTTTTGGATTTCAAATGGGATTAGGGGTGTCATTGGCTTTTTTTGTATCATTTCCTCCATTTCTTGTTTGAGTAAGGGTTTTTTTCTTTTCTTTTATCCTTCCAGGGATGGGTCCTTGTTTTGTTGTTGGCTTGCTCAGCTTGCTTCTCTTTTCCCTTCCTGCCTTTTTTCTTCCTCTCTTTGATATCTTTGGGACTTCTTTTCTTGTCCCTCGTCCTACTCACGAGTGACCTTGTAGGCGCTTCGACTCGCTTTTTCTTTTTTGAAAAGAAAAATCTTCTGCCACTCCTGCTTTCTTTTGCGGTTGTTTCAGTGGCGGGGATGGGAAAAAGTTTGAGTTGGTGGCCTCAGCGCTTTGAGAGTGTGAGAGAGAATTGGGAAGGGTCTGAGATTTTGGAAGAGGGGGGCGGCTAGGGAGAAGGGACGAGGAGGTATAAAGTAGGGTTTTTGCCAGTGGTAGAAAGCAAGAGGTATGAATATATATATCTATTTCTGGCTTGAATCATGAGACTGGGCGAACTTGAGTTGTGTATCCATGATTGTGGTGTCATGCTTGGCTTTGAACCTCGGAAATTTCTGGACGCTACGCAACGACGTCGAATGATTGTTCCCATGTCTTTTTGTCGCTTGCGCAACTTGTAAACCAACCCTTCTCAGGCAGCACTCGATACCGTATCTCGCCATGTGAATGAAGATAGTCGCAGAGAAGCAAAAACAAAGACAAAGAACGTAACGCGATCCCTTTCCTTTCTTTTTCTCTTCTTCTCGCTCGTAGCCATGCGAGGTACTCGACGTGGTGGAACAAACGCTAAAGCGACACAGCGGGCACTTTGCAGGTAAAGGACCATGTACCATTGACTTGTTTATGTATTGATTGGTCTCACTATCATGGTAGGAGAAAGGGTCAAGTATGGATTGGTGGCTGGTAGTGACAAACCATGTACATGCAATCTGAGTATTCGTCTGCAGAGTCGAGTAAGGGGTGGGGTAAGCCACTTGACGGTTGCAGGGCTAGCCGTGGGCATCGTGGATGGATGCCATGTCTTGTTGTTTGATCGTACGAGTATGGGGTGGGCAATGTGGTGCCGCGCTGGCATGCAGAGCCGGTGCAATGTTTGTCTTGCATTACAGCCCGTGACTATGGCTTGCATGGTATACAAGTAGCGTTGCTAGTACGTGACGATTGGACCTTGGGGTGTGGAGCTGGAATACCAACTGAGAAAGTTGGGGAGAAGCCTAGATTTCAGACGGAAATCTACGATGGCCACGACGCATGAATGGTCTTGTGTATCGGGGATGGATGCCAGATAAGAAGCATTGCATGTTGACATGTACCACACGAGATACGGCGTTGTTTACTAAAAAGGCCGAATAACAAGGCCATGGGCATGTCCGATCACATGGATGAACAAATGGTTTCCAGATCCCAGTGTGTTGTCCTGCCGTCACGGCTGTCACAGCTGTCCTTCCCCTGCTTATCAGCAATACGGGTGGAAGGCGGGGCCTGGGTTAGAAGAGACATTGGAAGATGCGGAGCAACGCAGCCAGAATGATCGTGTTGTGTGTGTGTGGGTCAAGAAGCGATGGGGCGGCCAGTCGAGCGGCGGCAGCACAAGAAGGCATGGAGGAGGGAAAGGCGAGGTTGTTCGCTTCGAGGTGCAAGATAGGGCTGCTTCCGGGTCATCGCAGTATCGGTGGGCTGTCGGCGAAGAGCGCGACGACCCGACAGATGGCTATCAAACGAGCTGCTGGCGATATCCAAGTTTCTTGGCTTGGATGTAGGACACTCAGATCACACGCGTGTCAGCACGCTTCGGAGAGTGTAGCGATTCGTACGCGGGCGTCCGGGTGCAGGGCCTCGTGAGCGTGGCTTGATGTTGCTTCGACATGGCCAAGTATTGCTCAGAGACGACTATGGACGGGTTTAAGTTGTCTAGCGTATGCGGAGGCGGGAGATGACGCAGACGCAGGTATGACTTATTGGTGATAATGTCTACTAACATGGTCAACTAGCCTATGTGGGGTTGGCTGTGGGGTTGAAGGAGGCATGGTTTTGTGTCTGCTTACAGCAAATATATCCAGGGCTTGTGGCAGACGATTCGTAGCTGCAATTGCAATGCAAGTTCAGGTCTTGATGTGTGCATGTACTTGACACTGTTGTATGTTGGAGTGCAGTAGCGCGCGCATGTTGCCATGGTGGATCTTGCGACTTTGAGGCTCTGGATTTTAGTACCATTGAGCAAGAGTTATTACATAACGGATAGAAGAGACGCAATACGACCATGGCCCGATGGTGCCGACCGATCTCGGAAAGTTCAGTCGACTTATCGGCTCACACCGATTAGCTGGGAGAGGTCACACGTCGCGTTGATGCATCCGACCTATGGTGAGAAAGACAAGAACATCTAGATACGACGCATGCAGTCTAAAGTATCCCTGCATATCTCTTGCCAAGCATGTCTAGCAGCAAAAGAAAAGATCCACGGCCGATCGCATCCCAGGCAGTACAGTGAGCTCCAGCCAAGATGGGACGCCTGTCTAGCGCGGGCTTAGTTAACCAATAATATTATCTGAAATAATACAGCTAGTACTTAGTAGGATAGCTTTAGCCTAAGCAATAGCTAATAGACGACTTAGTATAGCTTAATTATAATAACCCTTACCCTATTATGTATAGTATAATTACAGTCCAGCCTTACTAGCTGTATTAGTAATCTATAGCAGACGATAAAATATGTCTTAGGAGCTAAGTAGATTACTTACGTAATATAAGCTAGCGCTAGAAAAGCTAGAGTTAGTATAAATTAGTAGAGTAAGGCTAAAAGTAGCTAGCTTCTTTCGTTATACCCCTATCATATCTGTGTTTTCAATATCTATATTAGGCTTAGTCTAAAAAACTGACAAATCAGCGCTAGCTATTAGCGCTGTCCCATCTTGGCTGGAGTTCACTGTACATGGTGAGTAGCAGTGCGACTAGAAAGAATTGGCGCCAAGACTCCGCTCGTGCAAGCTGGAAAGCATAATCCACGTTAGGCGAGAGTTTGTGGGTCGCTGTACGACTATCAAGAATGACCGTGTGCTTGCAGGAGCCCCCGGTGCTCGCGTGCCACTCGTGCGGGGCCAGCTCACTCGACCGACGTATGGGAACGACGTTTGGAACGGATGAGCTTGTAGGGATAGAGGGAGAGCACACGTCCAGGGGGAAACTGGAGTGGTTGGTGACGAACGAATGGGAGGCCGAGGCTGAAGGCTAGCGTGCTCAGCCCTACCTACTTCACTCGCTTCCAAATCTTCATGGCCATGCTCCTATGTGTGCCCGCAATCCAGGCTTCGATCTGCTACTCTTGGCCTTGAGACGGTGCCGGACGAGACTGGCTAGCATGGCATTACCCTGAATACGAAGCCGTGCATGCTCGCCGTGTCAACCTCGACGCCGGTCCACGAGGCTGCTCCATGTGAGCCAGTTCCAGGGGCAGAGTAGAGTCGCAGGCCGTGGGCACCAATGCAGCCACTATGTCACTGGTATCTGATTTGACAGCGGAGATGGCAGTATGCCCTGGCATACAGTAACATGGACAGGCGACGCCACACTCACCAGGCCTGACGACAAGGCGCTCTCTGGACAGGTGGGCATAGACAACAGCATGCTCAACGCAGAGAAAGGCATCCGCGGTGGCTCGAATGGCATTATCCCGCATGGAGGAGAGGACGAGGGCAGTTTGGTTCTCTTGCGCGCCAGGACACAGCGGGGTGGTTGCAATGGCTCACGGCTCCAACGGTGAGGTTGCCATGGCTGGAAGGCGGCTAGCCCGATTGGGCCGGGCGGGTTGCGTTCGATTGCGTGACCAGAGCAAGTCAACCACCCGCTTTTTTCTTTGTAAAGTGCGCCAGGCTTGCGCCTTCCCCACACAATCCGTGCCCCTACCGCTGGTTCTGGGGCCTCGCCTCGCTCTCCCCTTGTATAAAGCACCCTCGGTTCTCACTCTCCTCCTAACTTGGCCTCACTCTATCCTACAAATCCTCTTGCTCGCCGGCGTATACAGCTCGGGGAAAGGGGCCAACCCTTCTATACATACAATTGATACAACAACATGGCCCCCAGTCTCTTGCTAGATCAAGAGTCGCACCCACGTGCCTCTCTTCATCCTGCCAAGCAAACACGCAAAGAGGCCCACGCCCCCGTCGGCGGCGACCTTTCCTTCACCCCTACTCCTACCACCAATGGCAATGCTACCCATCTTGGAGACGGGGCCAATGGCCTCCTAACGGGCAATGGGGCACCGGGCGGTCAGCAAGGCAGTCACGACTTCATCTCCGCTCAAACCCTTCGTCAACAGTCCGAAACTTATGCATCCCACAGCCGCATCCTTGGTGATGGGAAGCGTCCAAACATTCTGTACATCATGGCTGATCAGATGGCTGCTCCAATGCTAAGCTTCAATGACCCAGGGTCAGTGATCAAGACACCACACCTAGACCAACTCGCTCGCACTGGCGTCAACTTTGCAAGTGCCTATTGCAACTCGCCTCTGTGCGCACCATCTAGGTTCACCATGTGCAGCGGTCAGCTCCCTTCCAAGATTGGCGGATACGACAATGCCTCAATCCTGGGCCCGGAAGTCCCCACCTATGCTCACTATCTCCGCCGAGAGGGCTACGAGACGGCGCTGGCTGGGAAGATGCACTTTATTGGCCCTGACCAACTCCATGGATTCGAGCACCGACTCACGTCCGACATCTACCCTGGAGACCTGGGCTGGTCCGTAAACTGGGATAAGCCAGAAGAGCGGCAAGAGTGGTACCACAACATGTCGTCAGTCATGCAGGCCGGCCCATGTGTGCGCTCCAACCAACTTGACTATGACGAGGATGTCATGCACAAGGTAAGGTTATTTTAGCGTGGCAAAAGTAATGCAGGAACGTGGTCGTGTCAGATAGCCTTGCTAACATAGCCACTCAGGCGCAACAATACCTCTACGACTATGTCCGATCGGACCCCGAGACTCGCCGCCCGTTTGCTTTGACCATCTCTCTAACCCATCCACACGACCCCTACACCATGATTCAGGAATACTGGGATAGGTATGAGGGCGTGGATATTCCTCTGCCCAAGGTCGAGATTGCTCAAGCCGACCAAGACACGCACTCGCAGCGACTCCTCAAGACCATTGACCTGTGGGACAACCCGGTACCAGACGAGGCCAAGATCCGCGCCCGGCGTGCCTACTTTGCCGCCTGCAGCTTCGTTGATGACCAGGTTGGTAAACTCGTCAAGCTCTTGAAAAACTGCAAGCTGGACAAGGACACGATCGTTGTCTTTTCTGGAGACCATGGCGACATGCTTGGCGAGAGGAGTTTGTGGTACAAGATGAGCTGGTATGAGAACAGCTCCAGAGTGCCCATGATTATCAACGGCCCCAACATTGCACCTAAGCAAGTCAACGAGTCAGTGTCTACGATGGATCTGCTGCCAACGTTTGTCGATCTGGCTGGGGCCAAGGTTGATGAACGCCTGCCCCTCGACGGCACCAGTCTATACGGGTACCTGGTATCTGATAAGCCAGGTAAAGACGAGGTGTTTGGCGAGTACATGGGCGAAGGGACCATTACTCCGACGTACATGATCCGGCGCCGTGAGTGGAAGTTCACCTTTTCTCTCGCAGACGGGCCACAGCTCTACAATCTCGTCGAGGATCCGCAAGAGCTTCAGGATCTTGCCAGGTCTACGGAGCCTCACAACCGGAAGGTGCTCGCTAAGTTCGAGGCCGAAGCGCATGAGAAGTGGAACTTTACCAAGATCCACAACGACGTTCTACTCAGCCAGCGCATGCGGCAGCTTGCTTGCGGTGCACTGAAAATCGGGCGCAAGGAGTCGTGGGACTACCAGCCCCCATGCAACGACCGAGACCGCTTCATCCGGTCGCACATTCCGCTGGATGAGTTGGAGCGACGTGCTCGGTTCCCCGTGGTGGACAGCCTGGGTCGCGAGAAGTCTGCTACAGCAACCCACCATGGCCTTGCGGGCGCGGGCGGTGAGTAAGGAGACAGACGCCCAGGGATAGGTAGCTTTTCTTCTGTCCATCGTTTCTTTTGATAACTCTTTCCGGAAGGGGTTTTTTTGCCGCTTTTTTTTTGGTTATGGTCACAGCTTCCCGTTGGTCTTGCAAATTAGCGACAAGGGCGTTATGGTTTTACGGAGGTTGCGAGAATGTATGTATGGCACGGCACTGTAACTGGCATTCAGCATGATGAATGATGAGATTATGGTTTATGGGGGCATTCATGACGGAGGTTGGCAATATATGATGTATTACTGTAATGTGTATGTACGAGGACGCACATATGCAGGAGCGGTGTGCACAGACGGGTAGTAAAGTTAGAGGCAAATGTAAAGCAATCGAAAACAGCGCAAGCCCTGGTGGAGAAATGTTGAGTGTCGGGGAGGATTAAATTTGGTTGTCATGTAAAAAGGACGGCGAGGAGGTAGAGGGGAGCGGGGGCAGCGTCAAGATGAAGATTGAGTGGGTCGGGCGATGGGCCGTCACCGCATGAGGTGGCGTTGGGTTTGGGTTTGGGTTTGAGTTCGGGGGGAGGTGGTGGATCAGCAGCGGAAGGTGCCAGCGACAACTGCCCGCCGCTCGCAACCATCGGTGCAACACAGCAACGCCAATAGCAAAGGCACACGGTGCACATACCCCCAGACTCCTCCTTGCTCCCCGCCCTTTTGGTTTCTGCTAGACATACCCTCTCTCCCCACAACCACACTCGGCTTGTCTACCTGCGCCATCATGTCTACTGCAGCCCGCCGCCGCTTGATGCGCGACTTCAAGGTGCGTAGTGATTGCCCCCCCTCCCCCTCCCCCTCGGGAGAGGTGCAGGCAACTTACACGACTGCCGACCATGCATGGTAACTTGAGCTGACAAGGTGGGATAGCGCATGCAGACTGATCCTCCGGCCGGTGTATCTGCGTCCCCGGTTGCTGATAATGTAATGACTTGGTAGGGCTCTCCGCAAGCATGGAGCACACGACATGATGATGTCGACGGTGCTATGCCCCTGGAACACCCTGGACTGACAAGTGGGTAGGAACGCAGTCATAATAGGTCCTGCCGACACGCCCTTTGAAGATGGGACGTTCCGCCTGGTGATGCACTTTGAAGAGGCATACCCCAACAAGCCGCCAGGCGTCAAGTTCATCAGCCAGATGTTCCATCCCAACGTATACGGAACCGGAGAGCTGTGCCTGGACATTCTGCAGAATCGGTGGTCACCGACGTACGATGTCGCAGCTATCCTGACGAGCATTCAGAGGCTAGTCTACACTGCAGCACGCGCCCGACATGTTGGAGTACGAGTACTGACAAGAGACACAGTCTGCTCAATGACCCCAATACATCATCGCCGGCCAACGTCGAAGCATCCAATCTGTACAAGGAGAACCGCAAGGAGTATACCAAGCGCGTGCGCGAGACGGTAGAAAAGAGCTGGGAAGACTAGGGTGGCAATGGAGACATGGAGTTCACGACAAGATATGGCATCGTATGGAGTTATGAGGTGCAAGGACGATATCACTTGTGTTAGCCTGGCAGCGTGTGGGCTTTTGCCCGGCAGCTGTTCCAGCACGGCGTCTGGTCTGATTTTCTGGGCGTTTTGGGCAAGTTTGGCTAGGTAGTCGAATACACGAGCACTCCCTCTTTGTTTTGTTCTCGATGGCGACTGTGTGTTGCCGATGCAGGGCCTGGTGACATAAGCGGTCTGGTGACATAAGCGGCCTGGTGACATAAGCGGCCTGGTGACATAAGCGGCCTGGGCACAGCCCGGCGGCCCAAGGGGGCAGCAGGGCAGGGAGCGAGAGGGCATTGGAAGGCTGTGGGCAGGGAGTTGGATGAGTACGCTCTTGCCCATGTATGTGGTGCTTAGTTACTACACTCGGCCCAGGCTGTGTGGCCTGAGACGTGTGCTATGACCAGTCGAGAGACAGCGGGACCTGCGTCAGACCCGTTGGCTGCGGGGAGGCAAGCAGGCCCGCTACGGGCATTGCAGGCCCTTGGCCGCAGCATCACACGCCCACCATCGCCCGGCTTGTGATCTCAACAGCGCCCAAAGCAACAATAAACATCAACACCGCCCTATCCCGCCACCCACTCACACACGCTCTCTCTCTCTCTTTTTTTTTCGTGCCTCGACCGCCGCTAGTCGGCACCCTTTGCTCCGCCCAACAGGATCGACTTGTTGCCGTTTCATCGGCTCCCCTTAGCCATAGCGGGGGCTGTAATTACCCACCTCTACGCGCCGAGACACTGCGAGACGTGACGGTGCCACCCGAAAAGTGCACGCCGGTTTTGCACTCACACGCTCGCCTGCCACAGAGCCCGAGAGGAGTTGATCGAGCGAGGCCGCTGGGCCGCTGTGCCATAGTCCAACGGCAATCATGTCGTGAGTAGCACCTTCACCGACTCGGCCAACGAGGGGTCACGACGCATGGCTAACAAATCTACCGCAGGGGCTCCAACAGCATCAAAGGTGCGCCATACCCCAAACAACACAACACACTGCCCCGTGGTCCATGTATCGAGTGTGTGCATTTACTGACAGTGGCACGCTGCAGTTGTGGCCCGCTTTCGTCCCCAGAACAAGGTCGAGATAGCGAGCGGCGGAGAGCCCATTGTCGAGTTCAAGTCCGACGACACATGTACAATCCAAGTGCGTCTCCCCTCCTGCCTTCGCCACCACCTTGCTGACTGCCATGTGCACAGTCCAAAGAGGCCGCGGGGGCCTTCACCTTCGACCGCGTCTTCGACATGAAGTCGCGGCAGGAGGATGTCTTCAACTACTCGATCCGCCCCACTGTCGACGATATTCTCAACGGATACAACGGCACCGTCTTCGCCTATGGACAGACGGGAGCAGGAAAGTCCTACACCATGATGGGAAGCGACATGGACGATGAGGTAGGCAAGGGAGTCATCCCGCGTATCGTCCAGCAGATTTTTGCCAACATCCTCGCCTCGCCGAGCAATATTGAATATACCGTCCGCGTCAGCTACATGGAAATCTACATGGAGCGCATCCGAGATTTGCTCGTTCCTCAAAACGACAATCTGCCAGTACACGAGGAAAAGAGCAGAGGTGTGTACGTCAAGGGCCTGCTTGAAGTATATGTCTCGAGCGAAGAAGAGGTCTACGAGGTTCTGAGGAGGGGTGGCTCCGCACGAGCCGTCTCAGCAACGAATATGAATCAGGAGTCGTCGCGATCGCACTCTATCTTCGTCATCACAGTCAACCAAAAGAATGTCGAGACGGGCTCGCTGAAGAGCGGTCAGCTCTTCCTGGTCGATTTGGCAGGGTCCGAAAAGGTTGGCAAGACGGGCGCAAGTGGACAAACGTTGGAGGAAGCCAAGAAGATCAACAAGAGTTTGAGTGCCCTTGGCATGGTCATCAACTGCTTGACCGACAGCAAAACGCAGCACATTCCCTACCGAGACTCGAAACTCACCCGTATCCTTCAGGAATCGCTAGGTGGTAACTCGCGAACGACCTTGATCATCAACTGCTCTCCAAGCAGTTACAATGACGTCGAAACACTGGGCACGCTCCGGTTTGGTATGCGAGCAAAGACAATCAAGAACAAGGCAAAGGTCAATGCGGAGCTGAGTCCGGCTGAGCTCAAGGCGATGCTCAAGAAGGTCCAAGGCCAAGTCACCACCTTTGAAAACTACATTGGCCAACTAGAGGGCGAAGTCACACAATGGCGTGGAGGAGAGACGGTACCAAAAGACAAGTGGATACCGCCACTTGAGACTAGCGCAGTTTCTCACAAGAAGTCGTCCTCGTTGGCACGGCCGGCAACGCCATCAAGAGTGGAATCGGCAAGAAGCGCAGAAACACCACGTCCCGACTCTCGATTGGATCTGGACCGCGCAGGCACACCGAGCATACCGCTGGACAAGGACGAAAAAGACGACTTCTTGCGAAGAGAGAATGAGTTGCAAGACCAGGTCGCCGAGAGGGAGTCGCAGCTCGCAAAGGTTGAGGATCAGCTCAAGACTGTCAAAGATGAGCTGCAGTACTACAAGGACCGCGATGCGAAGACCAACAAGGACAATGAGCGAATCACCATCGAGCTCAATGAGATGAAGATGCAAGTTGAGAAGATACAGTTTGAGGGCAAGGAGGCGCAGATCACCATGGATGGACTCAAGGAGGCCAATGCCGAGCTCACTGCTGAGCTGGATGATGTCAAGCAACAGCTTCTAGACGCAAAGATGAACGCCAAGGAGACGTCTGCTGCCATGGACGAGAAGAAGAGGAAGAAGGCTGAAGCCATGGCGCAGATGATGGCTGGCTTTGACCTTGGTGGCGAGGTCTTTAGCGACAACGAGCGTACCATACGCAAGATTATCGAGCAACTCGACCAGCTTCACGAGATGAGCTCAGCAGGCGAGGCAATCGCCCCAGATGCCATTCAAGAATTGCGCGAAAAGATTGTCGAGACTCAGGGCATTGTGCGACAAGCAGAGCTTTCCCTGACTGCACGGAGTGAAGAGGACACTGCACACGCTAAGCGCCGCGAAGCACTCGAAGCACGCTGCGACACTCTGCAAACTCAGTACGAGGAGCTCCTCGAGGGTAATCTCTCTGAGGAAGACAAGGAAGAGGTCAAGGCGCGACTCGCGGACGCCTACTCGGCTCGCCAAGAGGGTAATCTTGAGCTTGTCGAAACTCTCAAGCAGGACACTGCTCGTCTGGTTGAAGAGGCCAAGAAGCTTCGGGCTGAGAACGAGAGTCTCCAGCAGCGCATCAAGAGCGGCGCTATTGCCAATGGCGTTGCCAACGGCATCAACGGCAAGACTGTGCAGCAGCAAATTGCCGAATTTGACAACATGAAGAAGAGTCTCATGCGTGATCTGCAGAACCGTTGCGAACGGGTAAGCGTATGGATATCTTGCTACGAGACAGGGGGCTAATACCATGCTAGGTTGTTGAGCTTGAGATTTCGTTGGACGAGACACGCGAGCAATACAACAATGTGCTCCGTACATCGAACAACCGCGCACAGCAGAAGAAGATGATGTTCCTCGAGCGCAACCTCGAACAGCTCACTGTTGTCCAGCGCCAGCTCGTCGAGCAGAACAGCTCCCTGAAGAAGGAAGTTGCCATTGCAGAGCGTAAACTCATTGCTCGCAACGAGCGGATACAGTCGCTCGAGAACCTTCTCCAAGATTCACAAGAGAAGCTCACAGCAGCGAACCATCGGTATGTTGAGCGTAAGCTTCTGCCCAAAGCACATGCTAACTTCCTACAGCTTCGAGGCCCAACTCACGGCCGTCAAGGAGCGTCTCGAAGCCGCAAAAGCAGGTTCAACACGCGGTCTCGGCTCGCCCGCCAACGGTGCCTCGTACGCTGGCTTTGGCGGCGTTGGCTCCCGCATCGCCAAGCCCCTTCGTGGCGGTGGTGGTGCCGTTGCCGATGGCCCTGTGCTCCCGGTCATTGGCAACCTCCAGAAACAGGACGGTGACAACGGCGGCGACTCGGGCAAGGGCAAGAGGACAAGTTGGTTCTTCAACCAGCGATAGACTCTTTGAGTCGTCTTGGTTGATGGATGATTATTGACTGCCCAAGGACTTGAAGATAGGAAGCCTTTTCGTGGTTCGGCCGGGAGGTGTTTTTGGTGTTGCTACTTTTCATTCTTTGGCATGATGATCGGGATGAGATGGATGAGATGGAGGCGGTCATGGTAAGGGGAGAGCGGCTCTGATGTGTGTGTGTGTGTCTCTCTCTCTTTCCTCTTGGAACGTTTTTTGTCGCTGCATTTTCATACGGGACTATGCAAAGGGAATGGGAAACGTTATACGTACGACATTGAACGCGTCATACGCCTAGATTACATAGTAAGGGGAGGGAAGTGTCATGTTTCTGAACTATCGTTTTCTCATTCGTCTCGATTCCGTGGAGGGTTGGTCCGTGGCTCGGCAGTGGTGCTGAGGTGGGAAACTCCGTTCCGCCATGCCAAATGGCCCATCACTCTGTCGTCAACATACGCTAGTCGGGCCGGCGAGTTTTGAGGCCTTTTCATTGTCCATCATGGGTCGTGATTGGGTCAAGGCATGACGTGATTTCGGTTGGGTATTGTTTTCAGAGGCAGCAGAGTTTTGGATACTTGCCCCGGGCTCTACTCGTCTTGGAGTCGATCATTCTCGCCACTGGTCCAGCCAGACAAACAGCAAGCATCGACACATGGTCACGATATTGAGTGTCTCTTCAAAACACAGACCTCTCCTACTTGCTGTTTCCTCGCTCATCCTTGCTCCCCTCCCCCTCCCCCCACCAGCTACCCAAAAGCTGGCGAAAGAGCATAGCCCACGACCAGCTCCTCTCCTTGCTTGAAGCAGCTCCACAGGTTACCCACGCCCTCATCCAGCCCAGGACTAAACACGCTTCCAACGTAGCAAAACACGCTCTCGTGCTCCTTTACGCCCAGTCTTTTGCGCAGAAAGCGGACTATGGTCGCAAAGTTCTGATTGGTGCTGAGCTTGAAGATACGCTGAGTGAGATGCGGGGCCGAGCCTATGGGCTGAAGGCGGATAGTCACTGTAGCATGAATGGTTTTAGCTCCAGGCACATGGGATGGTTGGAAAGAGAGAGAAAATAAATAAATAAATGGTATGCAGTAGGGCGGATTTGCGGCAGCAGCAGCAGCACATGGGCAACACGCGGAAAATGGCAAGGAGCTAGGGCTGTACCTTTTTGAACCTTGAGATTTCCGGCCGTTTCGAGCGCCTTGGATGCGTCCTTGGGGAGGCTGCTCAAGACGACCGAGGCCGCCATGCTCAGGGGCGCTTCCGTCGTGTCATCTTCTTCTGGGATCCTCTCTTTGGGTGACTCGGACATGATGGAAATCCGGCCAAGGTCTGCCTCGGTAACAAGCCCGACAAGGCCTCCACAAACCGGCAACGGTGAGTGATCGACGAGGGAAAGCAACGGCGCAACGGGGGAAAGACAGGTGATGCGCTGATTGACGCACGGATAAGAAGGGTGTAGGCAAAGGTAACCGCCATGGTCAGGTGGAGGGCATGAACGTCGGCCTAGCCAATCAGCGCCCCACCAGACTGCATTCCTTACTACCATCAACTAGCACAAGCAACAACGTACGATATCACTTTCATATTGATACCTAGTACGCTACATATCTGAAACAATAGTGATAAAAACATAAGCTCCGGTATTGTGATAATCAGCCCGTTCATCCGTCATCAAATCCTCCCTTAGTATGACAATGCCCTTCAAACCATCATGGTTACCAACGCCTACCTTCAAGCACACGCGCACGTGCGCACACCGCCAACCGACTGGTTTGCAATCGCAATCACCAGCAAAAAGGACTACAGGGCCATGATGCAATAGATATATACAAAGGAACGCGTGTATCGTTAGCGACCAGGGATCCGAGATCGTGGCCTATACTGAGCAAGGAAATGAGCAGGTTGTGCTAGGTCGCCAAAATGGGAGGGTAAAAGCTGCGCCAGAAATGCTATCAAGAAGGGGTATTTGCTCGCAGACGAAAACTGCGAGCCTCAAGGCGAGAATTGCAAAGGGGGGAAAGTGTCCTTTTCGTGGGTATTAGTCGAATCATCTGGTACGCCATCATAGATGCAAGGGGTGCCCGTTTATTGTGCATGAGCCACTAGGCTCACCGACGGTCGAGTTGGGCGAGTAGCTGGTCGAGCTCAACCCAGTTGTCAATGTTTGCCGCAAATTTGCGGTGCTTGCGGGAGACAATGTGCTGCACGCTGTTAGTAACTTATCCCAAGGCCGACGATCATGGGTCGTACCTCATCAAAGTCATTGAACTTCTCCCTGCAGTTCTCGCAGTAACCTGGCTTCAACTCCTTCTCGACATTCTTGCGTCTGCGGAGAGCTGCGGCCTTACGAGCTTGTCTCTCTTCGTCTCCATCATGCATCCGGCCCAGAGTTTCTTGGGCTTTGCGCTTGGCTGCTCGCATAGGTTGAGAGTGTTCCTGGCTGAGCGCGGTCCTTACATCATTGGTTACGGACGAATGGCCACTATTCGTATTCGCCGAGGGCATGCTGTTCTTCTCAAGGACCTTTCGTTTCAGCTGGTTGACTTCCTTGCTGTTGCCGGCCCGAGGTGCAGCAGCGGTCGAGGAAATCATTTGGGAGCGGATGGCAGACGTGACGTTGGACTGTTGCAATCCAGATGCGACAGGCTCACCAGCAATGCAACGGGGCATTGCTCGGATGCTAGCTTGGGCGCTGCCAAACATGGGTGGCTGGCCATCGGCTGTGCCGCAGCGCTTGAGGGGCAGGGCCTTTGGTGGGTCAAGTGGTTTTGCGCCATCAGTCTCTTCCTTGGTGATGACGGCGGGCGCACTTGGACGGCGGGCGAGGTTGTTGTTCTCAACAAGGGCGTTCTTCTCTTCCATAGCCGAGACTGCACGCGTGCGTGGGGCTGCTGCCGATTGTCTACGACGCGCTTCCTGCTCTTCCTGCTGTCTGCGGCCAAAATGGGGATCCTCCACAAACGGGCACTTTCCATTACCGGAGGCGCGGAACTGCGGCCACTTGCCCTTCTCTTTCTCGACCTTTTGATATTCCCGGATCATAACCGGTCGCGTGACCTCATCCATGTCATGGACGTAGACATAGTATCCACGAAGCGGGATCATGTCCTGCGAAGCCATGACGTAGTCGCGATCCAACTTTTCATTTTGTAGTAACCTTTGTAGATCAGCAGGGCGGCCCTTGTGCTGCGTAGTCGTGCTCTGACGCGTGGGGTGGCTAGATACATCTTCACCCGTCTCCTTGTTGAACATGGTATCAATCATGCGCTGCACCTTGTCCACAGACCATATCTTCATCCCCAGGCTCTTGGCCTTGTACAGGATATCACCACGGTCAGACTTTTCGAGGGCAGCGTCGAACACTGATTTCTTGTTTTCAAGCTGGGCGGGGTTGACGGTTCCTTTGTGAGCCGAGGAGCTGCCGTCAATGTCGACGGGAATAGGGCGCGTAGTGATGACATGGGTGACTTCTCGAGAGAAAAACTTGACCTCGCGCTACGTAGTGTTAGCAATGGGAACGCGACGGTAGGGTGAGTACGCGTACCGAGCCGAGAATGCGGGCTCTGCTCATAAGCTTGTCTTTCTGCGGATCCGAGACGCTGTCAAAATAAAAGGCAAACTGCGGAAAGAGCTTGCGGTAATGGCGCTGCCATTGTCGAATGGTCTCCAAGTCCTGGGCGGCTCGCTGTGCGGCCTGCTTGGTAGGGGCCTTTGCCTCTCGTGCGGCTTCGAGCTTCCGGGTCAAGGCAGTTGGTTGGGCCCCACTACGACGCACAAGGCCGTGACGACGAGCCTCGGCGTCGTCGACCTCGACCATCTGCTTCTTGGGCGGTGGTTGGCCATAGGTTCCATCACGCTGCTCGCTGGCGTAGGAGCGTTGGCGCTTTCCTCCGATAGCTGGGGCGCGCATTGGGGAGTTTGTTGCATTTTGAATATTGGCGAGAGGGACGCGACGGCTCGACATGACTGCGAGAACCTGGGGCGAGGGAGGAAGGGCCACTGCTGCCATGCGTAGTTTGCTATTAACAGCAGTGGGTTAGTGTGGGTGAATGGTGGTACAGGATAGGCTGACGGGAGGGGCAGGTGAGCGTGTGATGGATGGTGGTGGCAGCTCACGACGCGACGAAACAGGCACGTCGGTAGGGTTTTCAGCAGCGCGTAGCGGCCATGTCGGTGTGGCAGGGTGAGCGAGAGACCAGGAGGAAGCTGTACAGGAGCGGATTGAGCGAAGGAGAAGCGCGTCTGCAGGCCAGGGTCTGCGTTCTTTGACCAAGTAAAAAGAGAGTTTGTTGTGGAGGCTGGTATGATGATGGATGCCATCTGGGCGCTAACCCGCATGCAGCACTAGCCCCCAAGTGTCGCGCGAGCCACGCAAATAATCTGCCTGGCAACCAAACAACCGAACCCTTGGTGTCAACATCGTCCATGCACGACATGCTGCTGCGAACACACACTAGCCTTCCGCCATCCCCGTCCTGGCTCTCCCTCCAGACGCCTGCTCTCGACGATGCTATTGGCACGCGTCTACACAGGGCTACTTCCTGCTAATCAAACCACGACACCCCTTTCCCGTAGCCCGAGTCCTCACCAATATATGTCAGGGGCCTCTCCGGCAACCCCTTTTGGCGTCGGCCCTCTGTTTAGCCAGCATCTGCTTTCATGGCCACCGTTCCCCCCGTGTTCGGTACACTAACGGCTGCTCGCCCTCATCGTTCGTCGCTCCCGAGGCTATGAACTGGATCTCCGCTACCAGGCTGCCGTCGTGGTCCCCGCCGTCCCATAGCTCAGGTGGTGATCTGACGTATGCGACAAACCATCCGGAAGAAGGAAACGCTGCTGTTATACAGCCCCAGGCGTTAGCCCAGCATAGGGAGGTCTCCATGTTGCTTGTCCCTTCCTCGCCATTGGAAATGAATGACTAATTGATGCGTGTCCATGGACATGTCCCCAATCACAGCTCACAAAACATGCATCTGACACATGGCCCCTGCAAATTGCCCATTTGGAGGCATTTTTTCTTTTTGAAATTCATCGCACTAATGTCGTCCCTCCACCTCAGGGGCCCGCCAGGCCCCATGCCTCAAGCATCGATCGAGTCCTCTTGAACTCTTATCGTCACCTCGATTTCAGCGCCAACATCCTTTCCACTCAATTCACAATGGTCGAAATTTCTTTATGCACTGCACAGTCCGTGCTGGCCATATCGTCATCTCCGACAACTGCGACTCCTGAGAAGGCCGCCGGTCAAAGGGAGATGAGAAGTTATATACGGGTCATGAGCATTCGCCGATATGGCCTTGTAGACTATGTATACAAGTATTGCGGATATCTCCAGGAACTCATTCACAGGGTCAATCGCACTTGTGTCCGCGCATGGCACGAACAGTATGAAGAAGGAACATGATCATATTATATACTAACAGGATTGCGGTTGCACTGAAATGATTTGGCTTGACCGATTATTCGGAATATTAATACATCCAACCTCTGTCCACCTTCATTCTTCCGGCCCCGACGCGGCCGAGCACACAGACGATGGCACCGCAGACAACAGCATATCATTCCCATCACTACCGACGTACATATACAAGGAAGACAACTGGCATGTTGGTCCCGCACCGAAGACGGCTTGGAGGCTGACGCGCTCACATATTCGCTTTTGAGGTTACGGTGGAGTGCTGCACATGGCTACCATATCACTGGACGCAAGATTGATATACGGGTGACAAAGAGCGAAAATATGCACGTCTTCACCACGATCAACTTGATGGAAGACCCAAAATAGGTGTCCGCGCATTCTGCTCAACTGTACACACGATGAAGGCTATTTGGGAAGCAGAATACGACTTTAGTCGCTTACATAGACACAGCTAATCAACACTGTGGCTAAACGTAGTGGGAGCTTAGCGTGTAATCACATGTAAGCGGGACAGTAGCATCTATGCGCTTATCTGCAGTTTCCCCTGTGCTTATACTACTAGCTAGGAATTAATACCCCAAATTCTACTGTGTCATAATGTGTGGCTTTTTAAGCCGGATACGATTGCTTACTCTGCCGCTAGAAGGTATTGTAGTTGCTGTAGCATTGCTGCCAGGAGGGAATCAATCCCACGTCTCTCTAGAAGAGCGGCGTTCAAAACACGCAGTCTACGAAGGATCCCGCAACTACCTAGACAGATGCAGACTCCTCTTCCAGAGCCTCTGTGGCAACAGCATCTGGGAAGAAATGTCTATCAACAATCGCAGAGAAAAGAGTGATGATGAGGCTCTGGTTGCCGTACTGTACGATACCATGCCACAACTCCAGAAACAGAACAAAGAACGCCTTCTCCCGGTGGCTGTAGCACTATCGAGCTCCTGCTTGCATAGGCTTATTGGAGGGGCACCTGTAAAAGCCATCGAAGCCTTAGTAAAGCTGCTTTCTACTGTAGCTCCCCGAGACCATGGAGATAGTTAACGGGTTGAGATGCAGGACAAAACGCACAGTGTGATTAGATCTATGGCAAAATGGGTCCAAGTATCTGAGACTGGCCTAGAGTGGAAACATTTTGGTACGCTTGTAGAGATTTCTATGGTATTCGGATCTTCTGCCTGGACCTACCATGTTCTACTAACCGATCTCTATAACCTCTCCTACTTGCCCAGCTGGCCAACACCATATGGATCCAGCGCTTTACAATGCTTCCACTAGCAGTGAGGTGGTCTGCTTTACACCTATTCACCTACCGGAGAAGCCAGGATTAATAGGCTTCGACGACGATGGCCAGGCGTACAGGCGACCTCTCGGCCCTCTGTGTTTCTCGCAGCTTAGCCTGGTAGCACGCGACTGACTTGTTGGCAAGTTAGTGCTGCTTGCTCATGGCACTACTTGGTGCCACAATTAGACCCTGGACATGACATACGCCAAGGCCCTGCTGTACGAGAATGCAAAGATCGGAGCACGTGAAGGGGCCCGAAGATAAGGAGACGGAAAAGATCGGGCAAAGATGGGCATGTGATACTGCGCGTCTACAGTTGGCTGCGCGTGTTGTCAGGTGGTACTACAGCAGAAGTCAGGGGGACGACAAAACAAGAAGAACCAAAGGTTCCGTTAAACGTTGCGAGACCAAAGGCTTAGACATGTGACGAGAGTGCAAAAAAAGAAGGATGATGGAACGTTGGACACAGGTTCTCGCCCGATGCAGCAGCCTATTGGTGGTCGGAGTGCTCGGCTATCGGTTGTGGAAGATCCCTGGAAGGTGGCAGCGACGCGCGCTCAACCACTTTCACATGCAAGCCGTCTCGCCAGCCTTGGGATTTAGATTCTGACAGATTTGGCATAATCCAGTCTCAGCGAAACACGGACGGCCGCTGTGCAGCCGCGAAAACTCAAAATGGCCTCTCCAATTCTTCGCAATCGTCCTCGCGCATCCTTTTGCCTGTCTGTTGTTCTTACCCGTCCGCCGTCAGTCGTTGGGGAGAGAAAGCATTGCGTTCGGACAGTGTAGTGAGCGTCTACTAGCGGGACGGTGGTACGACAAGATGCTCCTGACCGAATCGACAGAACCATCTGCGACTACTCTCGACTCGGTGTCTCCTGCCCAAATCAAAGACAGCAGCTTTCGCCCTAGCATGCTTTACAACGTCCTTCCCACCGTGGTGTCGAGTCGCCTACCCACGATACCTTCGCTCCGCCAGTCTCTTGGCGACGTACGGAGTCGAAATTACTACAATAAATCCGATACCACGATAGAGTTACCACAGCCTGTGACGCCGCCTCCGGGGTACTCGACCATGCCTCCAGGCAAAACCGTTTCACCGCACAAACTCTCCGCTGCTTTGAGCGAGACAGAGGTCGATTTCGCCGATGATGTGTCTGAAGGCCAGGCTTCTTCGAGGCCCATGCCCTTGGTAGTTCCCGGTGCTCAAGAAACGCGTTCTGGCGTCCGATGGAGATATGCTGGTCTCGGTACGTGGTAGACGGTGTTCTTGGGAGAAATGCTGTTGCTCACACTGTGTCTAGGCATAAGTCTACTGCAACAGGCATCTCGAGAGTCAAATGCATCGTCTGGTGGCTTGGATGAGGCGTCTGCAACACTCATTCGACAGCTATACGTGCATGGCATCACCTATCTGCTTCGAGGACTCCCAGAGAACCTTATGCCAGAGGAAAGGCTGAGTCTACAGGCTGCCCTTCCCCAGGATCTTGTAGAATCGGTCAGTGATTCAAACACAGGCGCGCTCGTACGTGCCACGCCACAGAGCTCCGACGCTGCACAGAGGCCACCGCAGAATCCTACCATCATACACCGCATAACGGCAGCGTTTGTACTACAGACGTTTCTCTTCCTGCAGTTTCTGCTGCCGTATGTTCGGCTCTTCCTTTCGCATGCGTATCGATTGGAGAAGAAGCACCGAATTACACAGCGACTCATCAGCACAAGTGTAGCCACAGCCGATGAAGTTGGCCAGAAGGCACTCAGGTTCTCGCAGGTTGTATGCCAGATGAATGATGGCATGGTTATCCAGACGTTTAACGATTTGACCATGTGGTGGATAGCTGGTGTGACGGGAGGGGTGCAACAAGGCCTCGCCGAGGGTCTCAGAACTATGAAAGCGGCGGAAGGGCAGCGGCACGTGGAGGCAGAGAAGGAGGAGGAGGAGGAGGAGAAGTAGAGGGGATCTTCCTTTCCTATTGGCATCAGGGGCGGCGTCTGAGCGTTTTGACGGTTGCATAGACACATGGCGTTATGAATGGCAACACTCATGCTTACTTCTGGATCACTCTGCATTGTTGTTTTCCTGCCTTGGACCCTGAGCGGTGGGGGTTTGGTGGAGAGGAAGGGCCTTCCTTATCTTATCGGTGCGGGCGGCGGATTTTCGACTAGCATGTGGATTGTGCACGTCCCCCATCGAAAAAGTGAATGGCAAAGTTTCTGGCAACTCAACCGCCGCACATTTTTCTCTTGTGCCCACCCGCTTTGTTCATTGAGGCACACAAGAAAAAATATTCACATCCTTTTTCTGTCGCATACTTTGTAGATACCCCTTTCATCGCTTCGGACTGCGTGCCGTCCCCTCCTCCACATCATGTTCGGCGCAGCAAGAAGATGCCCAGCGACCCTCTCGAGGAGTCTGGCGGCAATTTCAACCAGCACACTTCGCACCCCTCTCACGCAGACTTCCCGTCTTCTTAGGGTTCCGCTGCAGTCGTCGCGCCTCGCCAACGGTGCCATTGCCGCCTTCCATCACAGCGCAAAGTGGCAACAGACTGCGGCACAAGAGGCGGAACAGAGTGAACAACCGAAAGAACTTGTCACAGAGTTCCAGGATCTCGCCACTCGAGGACTCGTCCATCCCAATGTCATAAACACCATCACGCAGCAGATGAAACTCAGGACCATGACGGACGTGCAGAGCAGGACTATCAGTGAGGCGTTGAGCGGGGTGGACATGTAAGAATCTTTGCCTGGTTCATTGGGAATGGTATACTAACGCACCACAGCATTGCACAAGCCAAGACTGGTACCGGTAAAACACTCGGCTTCCTCATTCCCGTCATCCAGCGAATCATTCAGAACGACCCTAAGCTCGGAGAGAAACCCAGAGGCTACAAGCGCGCCAAACCCGACGACATCAGGGCCATTGTCATCTCTCCTACCCGTGAGCTTGCCGAGCAGATTGCAGTTGAGGCCAAGAAAGTAGTCTCCAACACTGGCATTGTCGTCCAGGTTGCTGTCGGAGGTACACAGAAAAGGTCCATGCTTCTGAAGACGCAGCGTGAAGGATGTCACCTCATGATTGCGACGCCAGGACGACTATACGATATCCTGTCTGATGAGTACTCTCGCATTGCTGCACCACGTCTGAATGCGCTGGTCATGGATGAAGCGGATCGCCTGATGGACGATGGTTTCCAAAAAGAGATTGACGACATCAAAACCCTTCTTCCCGACCCCGCAGAGGTCGAGCGCCAAAATCTCATGTTCTCTGCTACCATTCCCCGCGATGTTGTCAACCTGGTTCGCCAGACGATGCGTCCTGGCTTCCACTTCGCCAAGTGTGTCAGTGAGGACGAGGAGCCCACACACGAGCGCATTCCTCAAAAGATGGTCATGGTGGCTGGCTTTGAGAACAACATTCCTGCTCTTTATGAACTGGTGCTCCAGCAGCACCAGAAGGCTCAAGCCAGTGGTGGCCGCCCGTTCAAGGCCATTGTCTACTTCAACAGCACCGCTGAAGTCACGCTCGCATCATCAGTGTTCTACAAGCTCAGCAGCGGCTTCAAGCGCAGCACCCCTCTCTCTGGCCTCCGTGGATTTGAAATCCACTCGAAGCTCTCTCAAGGGCAGCGAACAAGGGCGGCTGACGACTTCCGCTTCGCCAAGTCTGGCATTCTCTTCTCATCGGACGTAACCGCACGTGGTATGGACTTTCCAGAAGTCACGCACGTCATTCAAATGGGTCTCCCTCGCGAACGCGAGTCGTACATTCACCGTCTGGGTCGTACCGGTCGTGCTGGCAAGGAGGGCGAGGGATGGCTCCTCCTGACTCCCTTTGAGAGGCAAGAAGTCCAGCGCCGTCTCCGTGGCCTGCCTCTTGTCGATGCAACACACGAACTCGAGACTGCTACCGTTGACATGAGCCAGCCTTCTGAGGTGCCGGAGAACGTTGGTAAGATTCTATCCGACTGCGTTGAGGCACACAAGAAGGTCTACCCTGACCATCTTGATGCGGCGTTCCGCGGTCTGTTTGGAAGCTTCCAGTGGTTTAGTGATAAGCGAAGCCTGATTGAGGGCGCCAACCGTTTGGCAGAGTTTGGATGGGGAATGGAGACTCCACCCCCACCACCGGCTTCTGTCATGGCTGGACAGAGACGATCTAGCGGCGGCAGCGGCGGCGGCAGCGGCGGCGGCCGCCGTAGCGGTGGATTCGGAGGTAGACCTGGAGGTGGCTTTGGCGATCGACGAAGCGGAGGAGGCTTTGGCGGTGATCGAAGCGGAGGAGGCTTTGGCGGTGATCGAAGCGGAGGAGGCTTTGGCGGTGATCGAAGGAGTGGAGGGTTCGGAGGTGACCGTGGTGGATTTGGAGGCGACCGTGGCGGATTCGGAGGCGAGAGGAGAGGCGGAGGCGGCTTTGGTGGCGAGAGGAGAAGCGGTGGTTTTGGCGGCGACCGACGAGGTGGTGACAGCTTTGGTGACCGAAGAGGTGGAGGTGGTTTTGGAGGTGACCGCAGGGGAAGAGGCGGCTCCGGAGGAGGTGACCGTGGAGGATTTGGAGGAGGCGGGAGAGGCGGAAGTGGCGGAAGTGGCTTTGGAGGAGACAGGAGAGGAGGTGGTGGCGGATTCGGCGACCGCCCTAAAAGGGAACCTCGACTTGACTTTTAAGAGGGAGATGGAAGTGGAAAAAGGGAAGCTTGTCTGAGTTTGGTCTCTCCCCCATGAAGTAACGGTCACGTTCCCCCCCTCTCTCTCTTGGGGGGTTCTCTTTCTGTCATCATCATCATTGTATTATATACTGTATACCCCCTCCTTTCCCCAAAAAGTCTTTTTCTTTTTCTTGTCTTCTCTCGTCATGTATTTCACAATGACTTGCAAAAGGCATAGGGCATGATTTGAATGAAGAATGAAGAAGAGTAAAAAAAAAAGCAAGAGTAAACATCTTGTATGGGATTAGGTGTCGAGACTGAAAAGGTTGGACTTGTATACATCGCCATCCGTCCCTACCACATTCCTCTCTCTATTCCAAAGAAAAAAGAACAAGAAAGGCATACTCGGGATCCCCCGCCCCGACTCACAACAAATCCACCTTCTCCTTCTCCTCCTCGACCCACCTCTCAAACTCGTCAAACTCCTCTTTGGGCATGGGATAGGTGTGCATCTCCTCGGGATAAGCCCTCGTCTTAACCTCGTCCCTATACCGCTGCAGCGCGCCCAGGGCCTCGCCCCAAACATTGCCATATTGCTTCACAAACTTGGGCAGGAAGCGTCCTGGCGGGAAATTGCCGAGCATGTCAACCTGCACGAGGACCTGGCCCGAGCACGCGTTGCCGGCTCCAATTCCTATGGTGGGGATGCGCAGCTGGCGCGTGACGACGTCTGCGACTTGTGCGGGTACGGCTTCGAGCACCACGGCGAAGGCGCCTGCGTCTTGGACGGCGAGGGCGTCTGTAAGCAGCGCGAGTGCCGAGGCGGTGGTTTTGCCCTGGACGCGGAAGCCGCCGAGTGCGTTTTGGCGCTGGGGGGTTAGGCCGATGTGGGCGAGGACGGGGATGCCGGCTTGTGTTATTTTAGAGATTGTGGGCGCCATTTCCGCGCCGCCTTCTAGTTTCACCGACTTGACGCGCCCGGTCTTGACCATGGTGATGGCCGAGCTGAGGGCTTGGGTGGGCGAGATTTCGTAGGCGCCCATGGGGAGGTCGCCGACCTGAGCGATTGTATGTTAGTGGTCAGTCGTACGTGTATGGGAGGAGGATATTCCTTGGGCAAAAGTACAGTAAAGGCGGATTTTGTGGCGCGCGCGACAGATCTACAATGCAGAAGCATTTCTTCCATTAGCACTTCACTCGTGTCTTCCATGCCAAGGGCCACCATGGCGAGGCTGTCGCCAACAAGTATCATGTCCATGCCGGCGTGGTCGGCGACATGTGCGCTGGGGAAGTCATGGGCTGTGACCATGGTGATTGGCTCGCCCTTGCGGTAGAGGGCCTGCAGGGTGTTGAGGGTGACGGGTTTGCGTGCGTTTGTGGGCGGAGTGCCCAGCGGCGAATGCGAACTCCATCGGGCTTGCGTGGCAGACAGTGTGATGCGCGGTATTGTCAAGAGTGAGGAAGGTCGTGGTGTGAGTTGTGAAGACACTCGTAGTGTCTTGGATAGCGCGCGCGACATCATGGCGGCAACGGCAAGGCTGCAGCTGAGCGGTTGGTATTTTCTAGGGGGGAGAAAATGTGTCGCGGCAGCGGAGAGAATAAGGAGGCAGGGGAGTAAGCCATGGTTTAGTGCGGCGAGCGTTCTCTTATGCTTTGGGACATTGTGATGATATCTTCAGCGAAGTTCTGAGCAGACGATGTTTAGAATGAACCGAGGGTCATCGTTGGCCGAGACGGGCAGGGGTGTGGTTGGCGCCTCTCTGACAGACAGGTATGTAATCGCTGCAATCCCCCGACTTGCATGCCGGATACCTGGGCCGTCAACAGTCTTCAGCAATTGGCTTTTTGGTGCTTTCCTCCTCTTCTATTTTGCAGCACATGCATGTGCTTGGTGGGGTCGTCGTGGGCGTCGTTGTCGTCGTCGTCGTCGTCGTCGTCGGACAAGCGGTGAATTGGTGGGCGCAACCTCGGGGAAGCTGCGGCATTGCTCCACACTGATTGGGCCATGCCAGTCTTGGACTGCCAGAAACGGAGTCCGAACAAGACAATATAGACGAGTCGACCAGGCTTGCGGCTGAGGCCTTGCAGCCTTTACTCTCTCCGCCCACAGGGCCTGTAGACAGTAGTGCTTTTGTACATCGAGTCATGCAATCGAGTAAGGACCGGCTATCCAAAGGGTTCCTGGACTGACTGAACGACGCACGGATGGATCAGTCGACCGTGTCTGAGTACATGCATAGCTTTGATGGATTCGAGTATGTATCATAGAGAGCGCGTGCGATCGGATGTGGCCCGTCATGCGCATGATGACTTTGGCCGTGAGAAGTGTCCAGTCTCTGGCGATAAGGTAAGGGTCGTGTCGACATGTTCGAGTACCTGATTAGCGTGCTCAGACGTCCAATGAATGTCGCCAGTGAATGTCGCCAGGCTGGACAACAGGTGTGTTTGAAGTCTTCGATCGATTGCTCGGCGCCGTGCGACGTCTGGCCAATGGCTGGCCCAGGTGAGACGTGCGCAAGCGTGACACGCTGCCGCGCTAAGTATCATCATCGCTCGTGATCTCGTGACGACTCCCTCATCCTCGTGCCTTGCGCCTGTCTGTCCCTGACTCCTAGCACGTTGCGCTCGACAAGTACCGCTCCAAAACCCACGCACGCAATTCATACCGAGCTTGACGAAATCGAAACCCCCATTCGACCAACACGCCGCCTGCCCTCTCCCAGCCACGGCGCCCCTCTTCCGCTATCGATAGCCCCGCCGCCGCTCTCTCCACAACGGCTCCGCCGCCACTCCGCCCTGCGCAACCACGCCGCGAGCTTCCTGTAACTCGGCTTTGAATACAAGCATTGCGAGGACACGACCTGATATACTCGCTCACACACGTCCTGCGCCAAAATGAGTTCGCCAAAGAGACGTATCGAGACGGATGTATGTGGGACCTAAACCCCCTTGCCAATGACTGTTGGATGGACAGGAGCTAATTGAGCACCCTACCCGTAAACACAGGTCATGAAGTACGTCGCATAGACTCCCTTTGCGCAGTACGATGCTAACAAGTAAATAGGATGTACGTCTAGTAACCTGGCACCGGTTGCAGCAATTCGCTCCACGGTGGTGGTGCTACAAGAATGCCAGCTGACAGCGCCCAGGCTCATGAGTGACTATGAAGTAACGCTAGTCAATGACAACAGTGAGCAACCATCTTTTCACCCATTGAAAACTCTCGGCTAACACGTCCTAGTGTCAGTTCCTCTCGCTGTTTCATGCTCCATGCGCCCAACTGCTGACATGTCCCAGGCAAGAGTTCTATGTTAGATTCAAGGGTCCGTCGGAAAGTAGGTCGGAATGTGCCCGTCTCGCATACCATGTACTAACTGCAGACAGCTCCATTCGAAGGCGGCCTTTGGAAGATACACGTCGAACTGCCAGATCAATATCCCTACAAGAGCCCCAGTATCGGTTTCGTGAACAGGATATTCCACCCCAATATCGATGAGCTGTATGTCTTTGCCCTGTACCATCGGCTCGAGCCATCTTCTGACATTGACAGCTCGGGCTCCGTCTGCCTGGACGTCATCAACCAAACCTGGTCGCCAATGTACGACATGATCAACATTTTCGAAGTCTTTCTCCCCCAGCTTCTTCGCTATCCCAACCCGACAGATCCCCTGAACGGAGAGGCTGCTGCTCTTCTTATGAGAGAACCGAAGAGCTACGACGCCAAAGTCAAAGGTATGTGCAGTATCAAAGTAGTGGTGAATGCGAGCCAGGAACTAAAACAAATAATAGAGTACGTACAAAAGTACGCCAGCAAAGATACTGCCGAGGACTCTGACAAAGATGATGGCGACGACGACGAGATGAGCTCAGTCGGCAGCTACGAGTCTGGCGATGAAGATGGAGCTGCAGGCAACATGGATGATATTTAGATGACCACGCCGGGTTTGACCTGTCTTTCCCCTATAGCCCCTTTGTTTACTTTCTCATGACTGGACGTTCAAGGCGCTAGCGTGGCGCACACATGGGCTGGATTTCTTCATCTTTTGCTCTCTTGGACTAGGCATGTTGGGTTAACGACCTAGTTTTAGGCAACAGCATTCTCTTTTATGCTCCTTGTTCGTATATGAAATACCACAGTAGTGTTCCTGCTACGTGCCATGAAGTCTTTGTCAACCTTGCTTTATATATTCTCCCACCTCCCGTTTACCTAGGTTCATTCTTGTCTACCCCCTAATCGGTCCTGACACTTCACATATGTATGTTTGTTACCACTGTACTGGTCTTAGCCATGGCCAACCTCAGACGCCCCGCTCAATGCAGCATTGCAAACAGATGATATGCCGCTAATGGTCTGACGTGCAGTTGTCCATCGGATGCACACAGTCACTGCTGGATGCTACTACGAAAAGAACATGCTGCCATGGTGAGCGTGAAATAGCTTGACGTCACAAAGGGCCATATCCTTCTTTTCACTTTCACTTGACACGTTTCTGGCCTGTATATAAACCCCCATGGCCAATCCAGCCCCTTTTGCTCCCAACAAATATCAACTTTGATAGCATTCCCCGCACGTGGTAGTAGTCCAACCCCTTCTAAGCAAACACTCAACTGCTCAAGCCAAAACAATGGCCCCTCGCACTGAGCATGTCAACCCAGGTGCTAGAGATGGTCAATATCTCCACGCACACACCGGTGCTGGCATCAGCAAGCCTCGTTCCGTCCGTGGTGGAGGGAACCGGCATGCCCGCCATGGTCGTATCCCCAAAGGCCGTGTCTTGGAGCACCTCAAGATCGGCGACGAACAGGGCGACGGCCGCAACAGCACCGGTAACCCGCACGCCCAGCACCACAACACTCGCCCTGCCAACAGCCATGCCTCCGACCCGGACTCCAAGCCCGACAACCCAAAAGCTACCGCTACTTTCCGTCGCCCCACTACGAAACACACCTCCACCACCCGCAACCTCATCGCCATTCCCCGTTCCCCCCGCCGCACCACCGACCCCGTCAAGCGCGCCTTCACAAACGCTAATCTCCGCGCCATCATGGCTGGTAAACCGTGGCCGAAGCAGCGCAAGAAGGCAAGTGCGGAGAAGATGGTGCTGAAGATGGGGATTAAGAAGGAGTACAAGTAAGTGGAAGGGTCATCAGGGGGCACGCTTGGCCGAGTGCTTGTAGGAGAGGTTCTCGAGGGGAAGGATGGGTTGGGTTGGGGGGGGGGTAGTTTTGTGAAGGAGAG
>JALPSE010000042.1:2442-12887 GCA_030558545.1 Bipolaris gigantea
AGGCTTGCGAAACGCTGTCAAATTGCCACTGCTTATAAACGACCGCTGCATTCGCGGTAGCGGTCACCAGTGGTGGGCACTGGCTTGTCTGCTCGGATGACGTACAGCAAAAGGTCCTCGAGCGGGATGAAGACGTAAAAGACCTTGTTGCAGAAGAAGGAAAGAAATACAAAGCACGTGGCTACGAGCGCATCCATAAAGTAGTGGTTGGCGGTGGCGACAATAACGGTGAGGATGAACGAAGGGTATCCAATGCCAAGGACGAGGTAGAAGATCTTCCAGAAAGCGGTTTTGCGAACCTCGCCTGGCTCCAGGGTGCGGCGGAACAGGCCGGAATGGTAGATGAGCGTCATGCCGATGCAGAATGCATATCCAAAATGCATCGAAGGCATCGCAGCCAGCTGATTGACAAACTTGCCGCTCATCCATACACTCTGCGCATCGTCGTGGCGGACGGTATCGAGGAAGCCGTATTCGGCAGGCAGCAATCGCGGAGGCATGCATGGGAATACGACAAAGGTCATGAAGGCGCAGAAGTTGGTGAGGGTAAGCGTCCGGCGGGCGACAGCAAAGGTATCGAATGAGGGGGCGACGTAGTAATACCAGCAGATGAAGCTGTCAAATGTCAGTGTCACTCTACTCAAACTTCCCCACTGTTTTCCTTACCCCACAGTGCCGGGAATGTGAATGAGCGCATAGCACTTGTTCAGCACGGTAAGCGCATCTTGGTGTCCATGCATAAACCACTGTTGTACGTCGCGCTCCCGGACCGGGAACAAGAAGCTCAGAAAGCCAAATTGCTCTGCCTCTAGAACCGAAATTCCGTGTTCCTGCGAAACGTCCCAGATGCCTCGTCCAGCAAAAAGCTTAGCCGATGCAACTGCCGTCATGCGGTAGAAGGCATAGTTGATGACCCAGTAAAACATCTCGATCAAAAACGGGAAGCGCTGCAGTATGCGACTGTGTAGGTTGTTGCGGAAGCGCAAAGTGTTGGGTGTGGTAACCTTCCAGCAGCCAATACTCCTGACCTTGGGTGCATTTGGGTTCTTGGTCGCATAGTCGTCGTCGAATTCGCTGTCGCTGTCTGACTGTTGGAGAAGGCGGTCCATCGAATCGCTTGGCGCGCCATCGAGGTAGCCGTTTCGACTGGAGGGTGCAGCGAATATCTTGTAGTTTCGTTTCCGAGTAATGAACATGGCGAAGAAGAGAATGCTGGCGACCATCTGGATGCATGGCCATGTTAGTACACCGCACTTTGCATGCAGAGTCTGTTGTGTGATTCGGGAACGTACGACTGGTTCGCACCATCCTGGCAGTTTCCAGGCTGGCTTGCTGTTCCATTGGCCATTGTCTGGCAGTGTAGAGTTTGCCATTTTGCGTTGGTTGTACCCGGGGTGGACACGGTGGTACTGTAGATAATGCGGCCGGAGTGCTATCTCATGAAAGAGGTAGTGGAAATGGCTGACGCAAACAAGAAAAGAGTGGGCAGACGACACTCTAGTATCCCCCCTGGAACAGTCGTGTCTCGGATAGCGGTCAAACGGAGGGCCTGTTGGCTCAACAAAGGGAAAGGAGTAGAGTGGGAAAAAACAAGAAGCATAGAGTCCGGATCAAGCGGACATGTCAAGAAGAGCAAGCAGGATGCTCTACTCGGTGCCACGGCCAACGGGTCGCGTGCAAGCCCGCCGACCGCCGAGCAAAGGAGGCCTGACACCCTGGCCTTGGGATACGCATCCCAGGCGACGTATTGCGGATCAGAGGCTCCACCTTTCCTCCACGCGTGCATGGGCGGGAACTCGGTTGCGGACGACAAGTCGATGGACTACCAGCTGCAGTCAGGCCACGCAAATGTCCCTTGTTGGTTCGATTTGGCGCCACAATGCTGCTGACATGCTCCGCCCGGCAGTGTCGCGTGCTGGTGTTGGAGCCGTCGAAATAGCTAGCGGCAAAGGTTGGCTGGTGCTGACTTTGCAGAACTGCCAAGAGCGCTTGGGGAAGGCCAGGCGTGCAGTGAGCTGACGTCAACGGACAATGAGAGCCTGGCCGACGTCCATGGATCCCGAGCGAAAAGGGGAAAGGGAGTGCATCGGAGAAGATTTGATCGTCTAAAACGTCTCCATGTCGGGAGGGCTAGCGCCGAGTCTTGTGACAAGCCATGTTCAAAAGTGCATGTCGGTGTAGCGCCCAAGTGCTTGGCAGCACTGCCATGGTCCTGCATAACAAACTATATCAGGCTGAAGCTGCTGCGGTGGTGACATGTTGAGTGGCATATTGTCAGGACGCCTCCGCCACCAAAGTGCCCCTGCGGTAGTGTGTTGGTGCAGCACGTCTACAAATGCTAATGGGCATTGCTTGATTCCCCCAGAGGGGCTGTAACAAGAATATGGCGCTTGGCGGACCCGTTCAGGCATAGCGCCAGTACCGCGAGCCAACTTAATTCTCTCGCCATTCTCCCGCCGGCCGAGCGCTCTACGATTGTGTTTCAGCCTTGCGACCAAGCCTTTCCCGTCGTTTCGACATGGACGGCAGCCTACCTATCCATCATGCGAATCGAGATTGGCGTGGGATGTGGATCATGTATACTCGGTGCCTACTCATCGGCACACTCGGGGCCCGTTCAATATCGTCCCCGTTTCTTTGCACATGTACATGTGTATGTACACAGCCTCCACTGGCAGTGATTACGTACATGGCCTCTATTGTTTTTCTTGGCACACAGATGAGCCAATCAAAAGCATAACAGACATAAGCACTATGAAGCTCCGCGCTCTCTCAGCATCTCTTGTCTGGGGGAGACCTTCCCGATCTCACACTACGAGATGCCGATCGCGATAACTAGACTTTGTACGGCAGTTTGTAACGAATCAGCTGCTAGATTTGCCAAATGACAATAGGATAAAGAAAAAAAAAAAAGTCACTTAATCCAGAGGCGGTGATTGGGTTGGTGCGCTTATGAAGCTGCTTATCAGTCAGTAGTTCAAGGGACACCAACTATTGACAATGTAAAATCACATCAATTCGTCCGTCCTGGTTCAAAGCATCAACATTACAAATTCTCCATGGCGATATCATGGAGATGTGTCTCCAAGCAATCTGCACACTTGAATTACCAACTACATACATGTGACGTGTCACAATACCAAGTCCAACCCTACTAGGCAGCACCTTTGAGTGTAACAAAGCGTACGTTTGCCTGGATAGGATTAGTAGTATTAGCAGTATGTACTCAGCCTCGTGGCAGAAATTCCGTTTTTGACTACGAGGCTTCTACAGAATTAACCGGGTATATCCTGACACCAACTGCCAATCATGGACGTTGTGTTTATCAGACCTGCGCAGTGCTACCCACTTGCACAAGAACATATCGCTCCAGCCTACAGCCAACACCAGCCAAACGTCTCAGACGGAAAATGCAGAGTGCGGGTGCTGGCATGGTACTGGCATGCGTCAACATGGTAGGTGCTCAAAGCAGTTGAGAGGTAACCGCAAGATCATGACACATTGGAACAACAAGACACCAGTATGTAGAAAGGCAACGGGTATATTTCATTATTCATATCATACTCTCATTAGGTAAGACATTGATCACCGTCAATGTCATGTTTTTGGTCGAAAGTCTGCCAAATGGAGCCATTGCTCGAGGCATCGTTGATCCTCCCCACCATGTATGAAGCTCGATGGTGCTCGCTCTCCCATCTCTTGTTGCTTGCCATAGAGACAAGTCCCTAGAGTTTACCGGCGGTTATTCAGCTGCTACTCTGCACCTTCTTGACAATGGCGACAAGGCGGTCAAATAGGGCGTGGCCCTTCTCGATGCCGTTGACCTTGGTGACAACCTCCTCAGCGGAGTGCTCCTTGAGAATCTTGGCCAGCTCGGCAGACTCCTCGTCATTCTCGACGTTCTGGAAGCGGTAGGCCTGCTCGACGGCGCCAAGCAGAGCATCAACCTTGTCACCCCTCTCGGCCAGCTGAGCAGCGGGGCCGATGAACCGCTCCTTGCGGGAGAGCTTGCGCAGAGGAGCACGACCGACACGCTCTACGTTGTCCTTGAGGACGGGGTTGGAGATGCGCTTGATGATCTTCTCGACATACTCCTCTTGCTCCGAGGCGCCGACGCCGTGCTTGTTGATGATCAAGTGGGCAGTCTCCCTAACAGCATCGCGAACAATGTCGTGAAGCTTCTTGTCGTGGAGAACCTCGTGGATGTAGCTGACCTTGTTCTGGCGTCCGTAGTAGGCGGCAGTGGCGTGTGAAGTGTTGACAGTGAAGAGCTTGCGCTCAATGTAGGGCTCGAGGTTGTCGACGTAGTGGATGCCCTTGACATCCGGCTTCTTGCCACCGTTCTCGAATGGCTTCTGCTCGACACACCACTCGTGGAACTTCTCAATGACGACGTTGAGGCCAGCGTTCTCGGGCTGCTGTGGGACAATTCGGTCAATAGCCGAGTTGGCGAAGCGGGCCTTGGTGTCGATCTTCTTCTTGGTCTCATCGCTCAGCTTGCCCTCGATGAAGCCCCTCCATGTGGTTGTAGCGTTGATTGCGTTCTCGCAGGCAATGACGGCGAGGGGGTAGTCAAGCGTGCGCTTCTCAATAGCCTTGGCAACGGGCTCGGCAACAAACTTGAGGATGTTGGGGCCGACAGCGCAGGTAACGACATCGGCCGAGGCAATCTCGTCAACGACCTTGTCCATCTCGTGCTTGGAGTTGATGGCACGGTAGTGGTCAATGGTGAATTTGCGCTCGCCATCATCGCCAATCTCAGTGACGGTGTATGAGGGGGTCTTTTGGAGGGATTCGATGATGGAGTCCATGACATCGACGAAGACAACCTCGAAGCCCGAGTTGTGGAGGAACTCGGCAACGAAGCCACGGCCGATGTTACCACCGCCAAAGTGGACTGCCTTCTTCTCGTAGGACATGATGGAGGTGTGTGCTTGAGGGGCAGGTGGGAGTTGGGCTGTGTTGCTGGGCGAGTACGTGTCAACTTGGTCTGTTCAGACGGAAGGCAGGGTGTGGTGAGGAAGAGAAGAAAGGCGAGGTGGGGGGAGGGGTACTGTTTGGATGTTGAACAGGGCAGGAAAGTGCGTTTGGTGGGGTATTTGTAGCAAGAGCCAAGGCGGGGCTTGGGGCAATGCCGTGAAGACAGGCAGCTCGTGCAGATGCAGTGTGAGAGGGTCGGCGGCTGGGCGGCTTTGCAGGTGCTTCGGCGTGCAGTGTTGCGTGGGTGAGAGCGTCACCGGCCAACGAGTACGTGTTTACTTGTGCGTTGGGAGGGCAGCCAAAGACCCCGCAAGGCGATGACGATGTTGGCGCGCACCCGATTGGGCCGCCAGTCTGGCTTATAGCGGCAGGCACAAACGCGCGACACTTGGACACACACACACATGAACGCGTCGGGCGAGAGTGAGGGGCTACATGGATGGGCGAAGACGACATTAGATTAATACCTCACTCATGTACATGCTACACACAAAGTCTCACTCGAGCCTCAGTACAGGGCGCGAGGGCCAGGAATACCTTCTCGGCCGTGGACGCAGTGCTCCATCGTGTGATGCTCACCAAGACTGTTACGCGCTGGCTCGATGCCATTGTCTGGCGGGTGGGCACGAAGACGTCATACGTCATCGACGAACTAGGCCCAAGTGGAGCAGCCGCTTCCTTCTCCCGCCCGTAGTTTGCGCTAATCCCAGTTGGTCGGCCTTTTCCTCCAGGGGTGTCCCCCACCGTGGGCAACGACCATCGTAAAAAAACTGCGCAGCAAATGATCGTGATCGATGACTGTGGGTATCGCGTGATATCAAACATGATTGTATCTAGTTGCGCACCAGATGCTGGCCAAACGCGCCGGTTCGGTGCGTGGCTTGACCCTAGGCGTGAATGGCCTGCTGGACCTGTGGGTACACAGCTACCATGCGGTTGTAGAGATCCGGGTGCTCGCGCATGAGGACATCGGGGTCCCACGCCATGGCAACAAAGATCGTGTCGACACCGCTGCTCAACGGCGTCGTGAAAATTTTGCCTGCTAACGGTTAGTAGGCGCCCATCCGCCACCACACTTCCGTCAAACGTACAGATTTGCAGCCCGATCAGGAAAGCAAAGGCCACTACAACTGGCGTGTACCCTCCGTCCGCATTGTACGCGGGAGAGGTGAAGATGAGGTACAGGTAGGCCAGCAGTGCGCATGCGTAGGCAATAAAGGTAGCGCCCATGGAGAGTACGGGCCCGACCAAGCACTCATTGACGAGCGCGTCGATACCGCGATCCTTGATCATCCTGGCAAAGTCAGCTTGCAACTCTCCAAACTTGCCCTTTTTTCTTCCACCACTTACTTCCAGGTATCCTTTGCTGCCGCAATGTAGCCTTTTCCGTAGAGTGCAATGTAGCTAAACGCATATCTGTTCAGGAACTCGACCGCCCACTCCAGAAGGGAGATGATGCAGCCGAGTACGCAGAACAGGATTGTCCCGACCAGATTTCCTTGGCCGGATGCATTACGTTGAGCAGCTGAGCAAACCTGCCGCAGGAACTGGATAATGGCCACCAGCAAGCTTCCAAGACTGATGCTGCCGAAACTGTATGTCATGGCGCGCTTGAATGCACCACGAGTTGCGCCTCGAGGCATAGCATTGGGCGCAAAAAACCACGAGCCATAGACGCCAGAAATGGTGACGTGAATCGTGTTCTTGAGCCATCTGCTCTACCGTTAGCGAATCAAGCAGTCAAGAGTGCGGTACTAATCACTTACTCTGACATCCAGTACATGGCAAACGTGACAAAGACGAGCAGGCCAATCACCTTGCCATTGCCGCAATCGCCAACGCCGTTCCTGCAATTGGAGTTTGCTCCGTTTGGCGTATACTGGACATAGATCGAGACCATTGTAACTGAATACCATGCGCCCAGTGCCGCAGCGAAAATTCCGCCGCCCAACGAGACAAGGTAGGTATGACCGTACTTCTTCGACACGTCAATCACAGTCTGTAGCATGAGCACACTGAACGGGATTCTGGGGATCCAGCTGATAAAGCAGAAGACGTAGAAGACGCTGAAGATCAAAAAGACAATGCCTCCGGACCAGTACCGCCTGGAAAGCATGTAGATGGCGGTCACGAAGCCGAATACAATGTTAAGAATGCCCGTGATCCAGATGAACTGCTTGGTGAACTTGCGCGCCACCCAGATATACGCGTAGCTGAAGACGGTAGCCATGCCGAGAACGAATGCGAAAAGGATAATCGTGTTGGAATTAAGGGCAAAGTTGTTGGTATCGTTGCCGTAGATGCCTCCGCTGTTGGTTCGCGCTGGATCCAGCCATCAGTACTCCCCTTGACGTGTCGAATCGCACACTGATGCATGAAATGCTCACCGTATCCTCGAATGGAAATTGCGCTCACAGCAACATAGCCCAAAAACGTGGCGATGAAGAGCAGACCCGCCCACCAGTCATTGTACTTTGGCTTATCAAGCTTGAACGTCTGCTCAAAGCTCTGCTTTTCGTTGCCGTAGCCATTCTGCTGATATCCATTGTTCTGCTGCATCGGTGGCGGTCCCTGGGGCGGCGCATAGCCCTGATTGTACTGGGGCTGCTGTCCATAAGGCTGGCCCTGGTAGTATGCGCCCTGAGGCTGGTGGGGCGGTGCGCCGCCTGAGTAGTAGTCGGCAGCTTGACCCTGCGAAGTCATTGCGACGGGTGGTGGTGGCCCTGATGAAGCAAGCAAGTCGCGACGACGGGCGCAAGGCGATTCGATGAGAGGTGTAGCAGTCAATAGGAGATTGGACCAGCCAGACGAGATGATGTACCGCCAGTGTCATTAGGAGCTAAATACCATTCATTTTGGGTGCGACTGTGCTATTGGTGTGGCTGAAGATCGGCATTGTATGTCATGGGCGCCCTAGGCTGGGTGCACGGCTTCGCAGGCGCGTCGTGCTGTGGCTGCCATCTTGTGAAAGACGCTATCGGCGGCCTAGATGCAACCACTCTGGTTCGTCTCCTCGCCCAACACGCGCATGCTGCATTCACTCTCAAGTCTCTCTACCACGACGCAAACTTGCCAAATCCCGCTGAGCAAAGCACAAAAACAGCAAACATGACAACGTCGACCCAGTCCGTTGTCGTGGCGCCACGGACTCGTCGCTGCGGCTACACTTGTGGCTGGGAAAGCTTGTGTGCCGATCATCCGTTATGGGCGTCCGGATATGTCGTGATGTGAAGCTACGGCACAACGGAAAAATGCCGAGTATGCCCGCGCAAAGGGATTGGTTGCTTGCACAACCCTATCGCCATTACCCGTCTTGTCATTGTCAATCTCGAGATGGTGTTCACATGGACCTATCAAATCGTCTCGTGGCACTTCAGCGGCATGGCATAAATGACATCTGATTCGTCCAAGGAAAAGCGGCCGCTCTACACATGTCTACCTCTCAGCTAACCCTGAACCCTCTTTCACTCTACTTGCAAGTCGCACCACATGTAGGTGCACTGAAGCTGTTGCAGTAACTGGCCGTCTCACAGGTAGACCCTACAATCTGTCCATGACAACCAACAACTAGTGCGGAGACAGTGTTAGCAAGTCTTCTTTCTATACAACCAGGCCGACTTACCCATGCACACTTTGCCACCCGAGCAATCAGCTTTTGTGCTGCATTTGGCACGAGCCGTCAAGCCCTCTACTTGCTCGGCAGGAAGGGCAACACTGGTCGCCGTCAAGAGCGAAAGCACAGTGGTGATCAGAGTAGCTGAATGCATGGTGTCGAGATTGTGGGAGCTGACTGGCGTGAATGGGTATGATATGCTTCAAGAAGATGCGAGGGTAGAGACTGCCTGATACCGCGTCGGTGGCCCGGGGAAAGTTGTTGTGATAACTTGACGACAAAGCTGCCTTGATCTTTATATCAGGATCACTTCTCTCCGCCAAGCAAACTGAGCACTCTTTGCCATGGCCAAGCAGAACAGCCGTTACGAGGTAGTATGCACTGCTGACCATGGTGGTCCCTGAGAAGGGAGGACCGTCAGCCGCACCTGAGTCGTTACGCATCAAAATCTCCGTTGTTCCCTGCGCCACGCAACACTGACCACAGAGCAACCCTGTTGCCAATCTTGGCGCTACTATATGCAGGGCTTGCAGATCAACGGTTACATCGTATGCTTACCTGAGCAGCGGTGTAAGAACATGCCAAGGCTCTCTTCAGGTGGAAAGTGAATGCCAAGCCGCAATCCTCTGGTGGTGCGATGGGCCGGAGTGTCAAAATTCCGGCAGTCTGATTCGCAGCAAAGCTGACGGGTAAATTGCCGCGACCAAGACATCCGCTTCAGCTTCTCCACTCCTTTGAAAGCTGCAAGCTGAACAGATGTACCAGACCGCTTCGTCTCAGCTGCGCCTCGTAGGCATGCAAACAGTGACAGTCTTGGTGACTCAGTTGAACGTAGCTCGGTTGAACTCTCTGGGACTGACCACCGTGACAACTGTACGAGGAAATCGGCGACTTGAAAAGATATAAAAGTATAGATATACCGATGTAGAAACAACCACAGCAACCTGCTACAACACAGCCTTCGATTTTCATTCTACAATTGATTCGCTCACCAAATCCCTACATTACCGCCGAACGCGCAACTCAACCGTCACCATGGTCGCTATCAACACCCTCATTACCCTTGCCCTCGCCCAACTCGCCATCACCGTATCTGCCGGTACCTGCAAGACCCATCAGCTCTACTGCGGCTCGACTCTGAAGTGGCGCGGTACGTCGCACTCCCATTTCCCCACGTCCACCATCTCTCCTGCTGCAAACCTCCTAACACAAGCACAGGCTGGACCAACTCTGAAATCCAGGGCAAGGTCCTGCAGGACTCGTGGAACCATGGCCAGTACCCTGCTGTCGACCAGATCGACAAGTCCCTCTTCAAGTGCGCGGGGCAGGGCAAGACGCTCGTTTGGGCCAATGGACGTACCCCCTGCGGCAACTGTGTTGATGGCGGACCCGGCAAGCCCGACTACTGTGCTTAGATGCTCAATCTTCTGAGCCAAGTGTAGCGTTGTGTCTGTGGTCTCTCAGCAAAGAAAAGGCCATGCCTGCATATCCATAAGCGACACTGTCTAGAACAACAACCTTGTACATCTCAGAAAATCTCCATTTCATCACCGACACACCCTGTCTTGTGCCTCGTGCTGTCCTCTCTTTCTTCACCCTCGCTTTGCCATGGGCCCCAGACGTAAAAGAATGGGCACACGGCTTCTGGTAGTGAAGTGACAATCATGCCGCCCATACTCCACCAGTTTCCTACACACGCCCAATTCTCAGGCACGTTGATGTACCGCCATGTGAAAACCAAAAACTCCCTGATGCATCCAAGATACCTTGTAATCCTATTCTCGTCAGCTCCATCTCCCATTACCTCAGCTCTGAAATAGGGGAGGAAGAAGGGTAGGGGGGGGGGGGGTTA
>JALPSE010000042.1:13053-30467 GCA_030558545.1 Bipolaris gigantea
GGTATCTCCTCTCCTCACCAAATATACATCATCTGCCCCCACTCAATCGGCAACACCAGAGACAACCTCGTAAAAAAAAACGCAGTCTTCTGCCCCCCTCTCCTCCAGCCACGGCCCACAGCACCCCCATTCACGCAGCCGTCTGCCAGCGCAACTCTCACAAGCGTCTTCCCCGCTTCCCCAGCCCCATACACACACCGGAGCGCCACGCTCACAAACGTAATATCGAAGAAAAACCACACGAAGAAGCATGCGCGCTGCAGCGCCGTGCTGGTGCATACGCCGGCGCAGTAGATTTTTTAGGCCATGGCTGCGCCGAGGAATTGCACGGTGCCCGTCAGGGCGCGGTCGCTGTAGGTGCGGATGGGGTGGCAGAGGGTGTAGAGAGCGCCGCAGGATACGATCAAAAAGTCGGGCATGTACAAGTAGGATTCGGGGGGGTGAAAGAGATACGTCGGTGGATTCATTATCCGCACCTCTTTTTTATCCACACGACGCGCCGCCTACTTGCTGCCTGGTATTTGCGTCTTCCGTACCTCCGGCATCCGTAAGCACATCCTTTTGGTCGCACTAAACCCCATTATTTTCCCATTTCGGGCGTGCCACTTTTTATTCGTGTTGTTTGTGATGGCAAGGTAGTCGATCTAGGCGCACTGTGACTACAGATCCAACTATGACCACGCAACGTAGGGGTGTTGAATGTGAAGTTCAAGTCGGTGATGGCTGATGGCGTATGCACTGGCGCACGTCACGAATGTCGTGTAGTGTAGCCTCTAGGTATCAAGTTATCCGTGCTAAGTGCAATGTGCATCGGTGTCGCTAATGCATTGCTTTCACGTGTCCCTCTTGCTGCAGCACAGGGATTGTCAAAGCCAACGTTAATTTCAGTGGTATTGATATATACTGCAAATGTCGATATCGAAGTATATGGGTATATAGCACATGAAAGAAAGACCAGAAACGTTTGATGCGACACCTCGTAGAACACCCTAAGATAACGGGATGGGATACTGGTCGTTGGCGAAGAGCGTCCGCAAACAGCATCGCCATTCTCAGTTTCTTTTGGGCCTAGGACTCTTCGAAGACCTCGGGCTCCTAGGCACCAGACTCTCACCCTGAGTCTTCATCTTCTCCATAGCCTGCTCGACCTGCTGTTGCTTCTTCGCCACATGCCTATGTCTCTTCTCGACTTCTTCTTCAAACTCTTGCGCAAGCTTACGCTTTGTCTGCCTCGCTTGCTTTGTGCGCTGAATGATACTCTGAAACTGATCGAGAAACCAGTCCCCAGCATCCTCCCATTCACTAGTAGGGAGCGAGGAAAAGAAATTGGCTTGCTTGTCTGGCGCGAGATTCTTCTGTACCAGAACAAGACGCTCGGGTAGAGGTTTCTGGGCATCCTCCTCAGCGAGAACAGAGGGTTTCGCACGTGGATCAGTATCGAAGTTTTCATTCTTCAGACTTTCATACTTCATGTTAAAGAGTGTCTCGGGGTCATAGTCTTCGATTTGGGTATCCTGAGGCTCCTCAACTGCAACTTGTTCGACTAGCGGTTGATAGCTTGTTTGTTTGGGTATCGCTTGCGCTAAAAAGGGGTGCTCTATCGGTGCAAGTGCCTCCATTGGCTTTACGGGCTCGAACTGGAATTGGACATGGGAAGGGCCGGGTTGTTGACGATGAATATATTGCTGATGGTTGGCTTCAACATTGGTATTCTGATAGGGGTTTGAGTACATAGGAAAAGCTGTGGCAGCAACGCCTGCATCAGGCTGGTTGTAAACAGGTGGCTGGCCGGATTGAGGAACGACACGATGCTGCTGAAAACTTTGCCTAGGTTGTTGCACAGTGGGCGCATTGGCGCGTGTCTGGTCGCGGAGTTGTGCAGACTGCTCAAACAGCTGCGAAGGCTTATGAAGACTCAGTCTCGGGACGGGCATATGTAGTTTCTGTTGGCGATAGGTCGGTTGTAGCACATTTGGCTGTCCAGGCTCATGCTTAACGTTGAGGTGCTGGCGGAATGGAGAGCTTTGACGACCTTCATAACGATAACCGGAAGGCGGCTCCTGGATACTGCCCAATTCAGAAGGCTCGCCGTTAGTGGTAGTAGGGTATGAATCGCCCTCGACAGCTGGCAGGCCCAATCGCCCCGCTTGCTTGAGGAATTCAATCTTCTGAGCTTGATGTAGGTGACCAAGTCCTTGGTGTTCAAGAAAGTCCGCATCGTCTTGGGTAATGCCTTGGTTTTCCTCTTCGTAAATATGCTCTGGTTCTTCGGAGCCTGGATTGCTTTCTCCGACATCGCCACTCACCCCAAGGTCAAAGACTTGCTCGTTCTGTGGGCCAACCTCTAACTGAGCAACGGATTGGTCGATAGTAGTGTCCAGGCTTTCTGCGTCAGTATCGTAGGGATTACGTTTTTGAGTGTGACCTTGAGCCGAATGAACGCGTTGAGGGTTCTGCAAGACAGCTGAGCTGTTTTGAGCGTTGGCAGGCCCACGTTCCAGAGCTCCAGATACTGGTGTACGTCGCTGAGAAGGGAGCCCATTCTTGATTGATACCCTTGCATTAGCACCAACAGCTTGCCGGTCAGTCTTGGGTACGTGTTGGGCATTGGCTAGAGCATTATGCGGGCTGTTGGTGTTCTGCCGATCTTTGACAAAGCCTTGCATGACGAATGACGGATCAGCACTTTTACACGCCGTACTAAAAGTGCGGACTGATCTGATTGCCGCGTCTTCAACCGGGCGTAGAAAGATGAGTGTCTGACTTCGAACGGGAAAGCGCGTCGCAGATACGACCTAGCCGGTTGTGGTCTAGCACCACTTTCTAGAGCAATGACGATATCTTATCTCCGGACTTGGTGCACTGCCGTGGCTGTCAAGCTCCCGTTGCCGATTCTTGACATCTACACCTCTGCAAGTGAACATATCTAGAACTAACGAATCTGTATTTTTGCCTTGCTCGTAGCAATGGAGGAATGTTATCTCTACAGGCTCCCCAACGAGGTATGGCATCTGACAAGGCCATCTCATCTCATCCCAACTAACCACTACAGCTGCTCCTTCACCTTTTCGCACCGATGCCAACACTAGACCTTCTTCCTTTGACTACCATTTCGCGCCGCATATACTCGCTCATCTTACGTATTTTGCATAATCGCCTTGTCGCTGCTGCAGAACTGAACTCACACTCCGTACTCCTCGAATGCTTCCATCCGTCTGCGAAACTTACCGAGCCGCCTTACTTTTGTACATATCGAGGCACTGATGGCTTGAAACTATATCATGACATTGATCCAGGCGAGAAGAATGTAGGCAGGCTGGGCGAGATGTACAGAATGTACTCTCGTTACCGACCACACAGACGTGATCTAGAGGCTAGTGGGGGAAGGGTGAAGCCACGGCCGGGAGACGTCCCTGGCAGTCGCACTTTTCCAGAGACAGTGCAGGATCTATATGAGGGCGAATCGGTCAAGCAGACACTGAGCTTGGAAGCACATGAGCTTTTCACCCAATTGATTGCACAAACGAATCTTGTTAAGATTGGACCGCACAACCTTTTCACAAACTTTGTTGAGGTTGAGGAGGGTGTGCTCAGAGTATGGAGAGGGTGGCTAAAGGACATTTCGGCAAGATGCGTAGCAGACAACCGAGTATCATCGAATGAGGTTGGCGAAGAAGTGGGCAAGGGCAAGGAAGGTGTAAGAGAAATCGCTGAAGAAAAGGCAAATCTTGAGGACCCAAGAATCTTGTGGGTGAGTCCAAGCAAGGACAGCGGTATACGCTTCAATGCACGTGAGAGAAAGCTCCGCCGGAACTTGCCCATTCTCATCAGCGCAGATGAGGATGAAGACATGCCTGTGACTTACGAGATTGAATTCGATGGTAAGCAATATGAAGGCTGCTTACGAAATCGACCTAGCTGCTGACAGCATGCAGAGCTTCTCATTCGCACGGCGCATCTCTTGTTAATGCTCGAGAGATCAATGTTGCAGGAGGATAATTCATCTGGCAAAGCGATAGTTTTCGGCTCATTTGGATAGTACCAACAGAGACAACAAATGAAAAAAGAGATTAACCCAATCAAAAAAAAAGTGGTCCGAATTCTCGGCTCACGGTGGAACCACCCCTCACGGCAACCGAATAACCAAACCCCAGACCCGCATAGCTTACCTGCAAGACCCGCACAGAGGTGCAAAAAAGGGTTATTCTGCTCAACTGGCAAAAAGAATTGAATCAGGTATGTGACCTCGAGGCGATTTGAACGCCTAACCTTCAGGAAGCTCCAGTGGTAGATACTGGAATCTGACGCGCTACCATTGCGCCACGAAGCCTGATTGGATGATAGATGTGAGAAATTATAAAATCTATCTACTTTGCGAACCACTGGCTTCAAAGAGCAAGCTTCAAGTCAAATTAATGTCCAAAGGCCACGTCTCGACTTTGTGGTTTTAATCTATGCTGCACCAACCAAGTCTCTAGCCCCTCGCTGTATTCCTTCTGCCCCACCCGTCCCCACGTGTCGGCAAATACCTATGCAGGGCTCTCTGAGCTAGCAAAAAAGAATCTCTCTAAGCGACGGATGTGCTCGAAATTGACAAAAAGAATTGTAGCTGTTCTCCGCTCCCAGAATCGAACTAGGGACCTTTCGATTACAATTGCAATTACAGTCGAACGTGATAAACCAACTACACCAAGCGGAGGAATCCAGAAAACTGGGCTTGTGATTCGATGTGAAAATTTGACAATGAATGATTTATATTGCTCGATACATTTTCAGGGAGCAGATCAGGACTGAGGGCTGGATACCTCAGTTGCGCAATGCGAAGCTGATAAGTCATGGACTAACAGTAGAACACCGAGTCAAGCTTGAAGAGCTCACACAGTACACACACCACCCAACGAGTCGTCAAGTCTAGTCATTGTTCAATTGATCATGTCCATGTAAAGTACAGGAACATCCCGTACGCACTCGCAGTTCCCACCATGAAGGGCATCATAGCTGTGGGGTATTTGGAAAGCCGAAAAGAAGAGAAGAAAGAGTAGCAGCAGGACCGTCGCTACGAGAGGAAACTCTGTAAAAGACGCCGTTGTGCATAGCGCATTGTACTGTCCGACGATGCTCAATCCCTGAAGTATCCCTAAAGAAAATGCAGGTATCCCTCCCAAGGGATGCTTTCACTGACACCTCATTGCCAATCTCGTAGCTCAGGGAGTCACGATCTGCAATGAGAAGTAGGGGCTGTTGCGCCCAATCGATGTGTCTAACCCATAAATACCGTAAACGCCGTTGAAATCCCCTAAACCAAGCGTCGTATCATCGACGCGGCATGAGGAATGTTTGTGAAGACCTAGCTTAGCATGATCGGTTAGTTGTCCTGAGCAGTCTCGATTTGAGCGTACTCCATCCAGTGACCGTTGGCTGCCTGCTTCCAGGTACGGATGCTGGCATCATCGCCAGTAGTCACGAGGAGATCACCTAAGGATATTCGTCAGCGCTGTCAAGCTACAGATCTAATCAGCACATACCCATATGCGAGAAAGCGACGCGCCAGACAGCTCCATGGTGGCCAGTGAGCTCATCCTTCAAGGCAACTTCCTGAGTGATGCGACCAGGGTTCTGTTCATTCTCGAGAGATATTGCCGGCGCCTTTGAAGTACCAGCCAGGCCAGCTCCTATGCCAGACTGCGCAATATGCTTGAGACCCGCGCGGGATGATACAGATGGCGCGACAGCCGACGAGGAAGTTCCAAATGCATGGGCCTTGTCTGTAGTAGTCATAGTGAGCTCGTAGATGCGGATAGCACCATCTTTGCTAGCTGTGGCTAAGATGTCATAGCCGCGCATGGAACCGTTGGCCCAAGCCAAATCACGAATGACTTGACGCGCGCCAGCGAGCTTTGCAACTTGGAAGAAGCGCTTAGCCTTGTCAGTGCGGAAGATCAAGACATCTTTCATGGCAGCAACGGCGAGGGACAGCGACTTGCGATCGAGGCCTGCAGTGATAGCGGTCCAACATGGAAGTTTCTCCTTATGGAAAACGACCTTGAAGCCTACCTCTTCTTGGCGCTCAGGAGGGTTGTTCTCAGAAACCCAACGCTCGGCCAAGATGGTCCACTCATGGAGGTTGCTCTGATCTTGAGGCTCATAAACGGTCAGGTAACCATCACGCGTAATGAGCGCGAGCCACGTCTCCTGCATGATGTTCTTGAAATCCAAAGACATAAACGGAGCATTGGTCAGCGAAGCGAGATTGTAGAGCAATTTGAAGCGATTGCCGGAAAGAGCAACCTCAGTGACATCCTCTTGCCAAAGCTTGCAGCGGCCGTCCTCTCCGATGCTGCCGACAACCTCGCCCATAAAGGGACCGTTCCACTTGACCTAGCATTGGATTAGCCGCAAGTTACGAAGGTGGCAAATTACATGCAGACAAGCTAAACGAGGCTTGCGGCTGACGATAAGATTACTCACATCAACTATCTCGGCATCATGAGCCTTCCAGCTCTCAACCAGGGTCCACGAATCATCCTTCTTGTCCCAGACCTTGAGGCGGTGGTCGGAGCTCGCAGTGACCATGCGCGTACCAAAATAGTTGAAGTCGACGGCAAGCACGAGGTCTTGGTGGCCATGCGAGAAAGTCTGAAAGCTACGCTCAGCCGCCATGGTCTGATAGGCGCGACGCGCAGCCACAAAGGCAGTTTCGAGGTGATGGGCGACTTGCTGGTCAATATGGCCTGAGCTGCCGTCGGCACAAGGCTCTTGAATCAACGGAGCGATCAAGTCCACGTGCTCAATCTCATCCTCGAACGAGATGGCGAGGTTGAGATTGGATGGGGGATGAGGCAACCGTGCTTCTTCTCGGGTGGGGCTGAGCGAAGACGACTCGCTAACCGCTGCGGAAGGCAGTTGGGACGTAGTCAACCGTCGAAGAAAACCCGGAGTTGCAAGATGTTGGCTCACAGCATCGAGGTCGTCCAGGAACGGGTCGGGCCTTGCAGAGCGGCCTGCCTGGTTGTTGCTGGTCATGATGGGTGCCAATGTTCGTGGGTCTAACGTTTCGGGTTAGTAGAGCAGGAAGAAGCCGGACCATTGCAAAACAACACCTTGCAAGAAATTCCGCTCACCAATACACCGCGTTCGCTACTCTGCGCGATTTGCTTTTTTCTCTTCGTTTTTGGGTGCTGTTCGCTCACCCTGCAGGATACGCTAGAATCGGTCGTTGTGGGTTGAAGGCCTAATCTGTGTTTCTTTGTCAGTTTCAACACCTTCTCAGCACTCCACGCAAGTCCGGATAGAGGTTCGACGCGGCGAGCTTCGCAAGTGTGGAGAGGTGTCGGATTGACGGCACTGAGTCGAGGGCACAGGTCTGCTGTTGATATTGCTGCGAGAGCAAACGGCGGACTGCAACTCACGTGCCAAGATCCGCCGTCACCTCGACTTTTGATTCGCATTACGGTCACGATGACGAGCGTATTGTCATGGACAGAATCAATTTCACTATTGTCCCTGTCAGTCGCATGCGCAGGTGTGCTGGCAAACACGCTTCACGGCGACGGTGAGCCGCTAGTTGCGTCGATAGCATTCAGCGGATTGGCGTTCGTATCCTGCTACGCATTAATCCGATGGCTCGGGGATGCCTTCATGAAGCGTGGCTTCAAAGGAAAGGATCTCTGTAAGCTGAAGCAGACTGAGATGTAGGTGCCAAGCCTTCCCGTGACCACCGCGTCTTGCTAACGTTAACAGACCTGAGATGATGGGAGCAGTGTGCGCAATGGTATATCTCTTCATTATCATCTTTTTCATACCATGGCCATTCTACAAGGACATTGTCGTCGCAACCTCTGGGGGCGGCAACCGAGATATCATCAAGGAACTGGAATTAATCGAGACGGGCAGACTTTTACACAGGTTTCCTCACAACAAGCTTGCATCATATCTATCAGCCATTCTCTCACTTCAGACTATTGTGCTGCTCGGTGTTGGCGATGACTTGTTCGACATAAGGTGGCGCCACAAGGTGCTCATCCCAGCCTTTGCAGTCATTCCCATGCTCGTAGTCTACTTTGTCGACTTTGGCGTCACGCAAATGGTTGTCCCTGTTCCGCTCAGGCCTTACCTGGGCGAGTTATTTGATCTCGGTATGACTTTTGTCTGAAACTCAGTTTAGCCTACTGACAAAACACAGGATGGTTGTACTACGTCTACATGGCACTCATGTCCATCTTCTCCTCCAACAGCATCAACATTCTGGCCGGCATTAACGGCATCGAAGTGGCTCAGTCGGTGGTCATTGCAGTTCTGATTGTCATCAACGACATACTATATCTTTCGCCCTTCACGCCCTACCCTCATCCGGCGACAGACTCGCATTTGTTCTCACTATACCTACTGCTTCCCTTTATCGGGGTCTCTGTTGCGTTGTTGATGCACAACTGGTATCCGGCAAAAGTATTCGTAGGCGACACATACTGCTACTTTGCCGGCATGGTATTTGCCGTTGTTGCAATTCTCGGGCACTTCAGCAAGACGCTGATACTGCTCCTTGTACCACAAGCATTCAACTTTGTCTACTCGGCACCCCAAATCTTCCATGTCATTCCGTGCCCCCGACATCGGCTTCCACGTTTCAATGCACGGACTGGACTGCTGGAGCCCTCGCGCGTTGAATTCACCAGACCGCTGCGAAAACCGATAGCGGAGAGTCTCAAGGTGCTACACCGGCTTCGGATGCTGGACGTTGAAGTCAATGCAGAAGGGCAGGTGGTTTCGTCGAGTAACTGGACGCTAATCAATTTATGGCTGGTGTGGTTTGGGCCGATGCGGGAGGATCGGCTGGCCATGGGTCTGCTGGTGTTCCAGTTCGCCATTGGCATCTTGGGCCTGTTTGTTCGGCATCGGATGGCATTGCTTATCTTCACTGCCGATAACTTGTAGACGGATTGGGATGGCGGGTCCGTAAACTTTGGCTTGCATGGCATAACGGCGTCCATCGGTGGTGGTGATTTAGACTTTGTATAATACCGAGCATCAGCGTGTGCTGTAACAACAATCTACCGCGTAATACTTGACGACGGCATGTCTCCCTGAAACATGGTGACAGTATGATCTTACCATGACCCATGTCGTGCGCGGTCGAGTATCCGTTGCCCCTACATAATGCACATGTCGAGGTGGCGAATCGGAGTATGGAAAAAGAGGCTGACTGGGCAAGTCGTCTGCCAAGGCCTCAGGGCGGGGCGGCGAGAATGCGGGGCAGTGACAGCGGCGGCTGGCAGCGCTTGATCTTCGTTACCGGCTCGGATATGCTCTCGCTCTGTACCTTGACCGGCTCTTACCACACCATTGGAGATGCGCTGCAAGGCTATCTTTCCGCATGGACTGTACTTGTGGTACGGTACCGCGCCGTTAGCCACCGTCCGCTCTGGATACCCTGGCCGTCCGTAAAATACCGCAGCCCGGCCGGCAATGGACATTAGAGCGCGCAGTCATCACTCGCCATGTGATTGGTGGCGGTGCCCCTCCCACCCCAACTCCGAACATCGGCCAGCTTCTTGTTGTGCCTTGTTCGCCCTCTGATCCATCGGTTTGAGTGCCACATGCGCGTCTTTTAAGCCGATACCCGCCCTTTAAGATCTGTCTGTCATCTCACATTTCACTCTCCCCACTCTCTCAGTTCTCCCGTTCTCTAATTCCAACTTTACCTTCTTGTACGACCTACATTTTACATCTCCACTATGCCGTCTGCTGTGAAACAACCGCAGACCTTGTACGACAAGGTCTTTGAGGACCATATCGTTGAGGAGAAGGAGGATGGCACAATTCTGCTCTACATTGGTACGTATTGTCCCGTGCACTTCAAGTTGTTTTCACTAACAAGTTTGCAGACAGACATCTTGTCCACGAAGTGACATCACCAGTAGGCAAACCCCGGAATCTATACGATTCTCTCCAAAACTCACCAACCGCCTACAGCAAGCTTTTGAAGGCCTCCGAAATGCTGGCCGTAAAGTACGACGACCAGACTGCACTCTTGCAACAGTAGACCACGTACGTCAGGGATCCTCACAATCCGTCTGCTTGCTAACGGGGGCAGAACATTCCTACTGCGTCACGAAAAAACCTCACCACGACGGAGAAGTTCATCGAGGAGGCCGATTCCCGGTTACAATGCATGACTCTCGAAGAAAACGTTAAGGCGTTCGACCTCACATACTTCGGCCTCGACGACAAGAGGCAGGGCATCGTCCACATCATCGGACCGGAACAAGGCTTCACGCTACCCGGAACAACAGTCGTATGTGGTGACAGTCACACATCTACACATGGCGCTTTTGGTGCCCTCGCCTTTGGTATCGGTACGAGTGAAGTCGAGCACGTTCTGGCAACACAGACCATCATTACCCAGCGGAGTAAAAACATGAAGGTCCAAGTTGATGGCGAGCTGGGCCCTGGTGTCGGTAGCAAGGACATCATTCTGCATGTCATTGGCAAGATTGGCACAGCTGGAGGGACTGGTGCTGTTATCGAATTCTGTGGTTCGGCTATTCGCGGGTTGAGTATGGAGGCGCGCATGTCCATGTGCAACATGTCCATTGAAGGAGGTGCAAGAGCTGGCATGATCGCACCCGACCAGACCACCATTGACTACCTTAAGGGAAGGCCATTGGCACCAAAGGTCGACAGCCCAGAATGGAAAAAGGCATGCAGCTACTGGCTTGGCCTCAAGTCAGACGAGGGTGCCAAGTACGACATCGAGGTCTTGATCGACGCAAAGGACATTGCCCCAACAGTTTCTTGGGGTACCTCGCCTCAGGACGTCGTTCCCATTACTGGAGTTGTGCCTGGTCCCGACGATTTCCAGGATGAAATTAAGAAGGCAGCGTGCGCGCGTGCCCTGAAATACATGGGCCTGACTGCTGGTACGCCTATGCAAGAGATTTCGTTGGACAAGATTTTCATCGGATCCTGCACTAATGCACGTATTGAGGATTTGCGCTCTGCTGCACGGATTATAGAGGGCAAGAAGATTGCCTCAAACATCAAGCGCGCCATGGTTGTGCCTGGATCTGGTCTTGTCAAGAAGCAGGCAGAAGCCGAAGGCCTCGACAAGATCTTCACTGATGCCGGATTTGAGTGGAGAGAGGCTGGATGCTCAATGTGTCTCGGCATGAACCCGGATATCCTTTCTCCCGGTGAACGATGTGCGTCAACATCAAACCGTAACTTCGAAGGTCGACAAGGTGCCGGTGGCCGAACTCACTTGATGTCGCCCGCCATGGCTGCCGCCGCTGCCATTGTAGGAAATCTGGCCGATGTACGAAAACTCGCACCGGAAGACTCAACAGCAGCCACGGGCTCGCCGAAGATTGAACTCGATGCTCATGTAGAGGCCCCGAGTAGCGATGAAGAGTTTGATAAACTCATGGACCAGCCCAGCTCGGGACCACAGCACACCGCTTCCAACACGCCCAGCACAGAAAACGCCCCCGCTGGCATGCCCAAGTTTGAAACCCTCCGCGGATACGCAGCACCCATGGACATTGCAAACATAGACACAGATGCAATTATCCCCAAGCAATTCCTCAAGACTATCAAGCGCTCCGGCCTTGGCAGCGCGCTCTTCCACGCCTGGCGCTACGAAGCCGGTAGTGATAAGGAAAACACAGACTTCATCCTCAACAAGGAGCCTTACCGCAATGCTAAGATCTTGGTCTGCACTGGACCAAACTTTGGTTGCGGATCAAGTCGAGAGCACGCGCCTTGGGCTCTGCTTGACTTTGGTATCAAGTGCATTATTGCTCCTTCGTTCGGTGACATCTTCTTCAACAACACATTCAAGAATGGCATGCTTCCCATTCGCATCGAAGACGCAGCTACCATTCAGCGTATCGCAGACGAGGCAAGTGCCGGCAAGGAGATCGAAGTCGATCTCCCCAACCAAGTCATTCGCTCTGCCGATGGTACCGAGCTAGCGAAGTTCGACGTCGAGGAGTTCAGGAAACATTGCCTTGTCAACGGTCTGGACGATATTGGCCTTACCATGGCTAGTGTTGATAAGATTGAGAAGCACGAGCAGAAGCGTACTGCGGTCTGGCCGTGGCTGGACGGCAGTGGCTATCTAAAGAGACATGGTAGGGGACCAGTCAAGATTCAGGCGCAGCCTGTGCCCAAGACCAACAGGGGCGAGGAGCTTAAGGAGCCGCTTGATTGGTAGATGCGATGAAGAGCTATAGGGTCAACAAAAGTGGTTTCATCTCTGGGCTTGTTCTCGTTTTTATGTTTGGGCAGGGTCGGAGTTTTTTTTTTGGTTCCCATGTATTAGTGAGGAGGAGGACGCTTCCTGCTCTGGGCTTCAGGCAATCATGTTATGAAGCTAATTAATGACGTGAAGTGAAACCGATATACCAAAGTGCTGATATTCAATCCATTTCCAAATAATCGATAGTCAAATGCAATCTTTTCTCGGATTCATCCCCCCTTGGTTGGTATCTCTTTTACCAAGCATGTCACGCTATGCTATTCCGCGCATCATTTTACAACGCCCAAAACACCTATATGAGGAAAGAGTAGACAGATATCCCGCGCCCACCCATACACACACACACACACATGTGCCCATATACATGTACTGACAAGTTCCTAGCACCCAATCTCTACCGTGTCTGCGGCCCAGCCAGTCCAGGCCCATCCCTCGTCCACCCACCCTTACGCATGCCATCTTCGATCCTACCCCAAATCCTCTCGACCACCTCTCTGTCCCTCCACCTCCCCTTGTCGCTACCCGTCCACTTATCCACAGCCACAGGCAGCACGCCACGACCGAGCTGCTTGACCGTCTCCGGCGGCTCCTCGGAACTCCAGCCAATGTAGATACCCGGGTAATTGGCAAACAGCTCCGCTGGCTGCGTGTACTTGTACGACTTGAACTGCCAGAGCTGGCCGGTGGTGAAGATGGCTACGACACGGCTCCAGTACGTGGGTTTGAAGGAGGCGGTGCTGTCGACGCAGATGAAGGTTAGGGGCTGCGAGGATACCGAGGGAAGGAGACGCTGGATTTGGATCATGTTTGCGCTGGCCGAGGTCGAGGACGAGTCGGTTGTGTTGGGGGGGACGAAGACGCCATCCGAGAGGAAGGTTTTTACGTTTGAAGTGCGGAGGAGGGACGAGGCGGAGGGGGAGAGCAGGATGATGGGTTGGAGGCGGCGCTGAGGTCGCTTTTGGAGGTTTGCGACGAGGGCAGGTTGGGGGGCGGGGACTTTGGGGTCCGAGGGGCGGGCGCGCAGGAAGGTTGCGGCGATTTTGCGGTAGGGGGAGAAGTCCTGAGCGTTCTTGTTAGCATCGTATTCATTCGTGGCTCCTCTTGCTCGGCACATGGTATACGTACGACGTTCTTGGTGCCCCTCAACACGCTGTTGTGATCTCCCATTTTCCTCTCTCCATCGTAAATCTGAAGTAATCGCGCATCCATCATGCCTCCTGCACTCCCTACTTTGATGCCTTTTCCGCCATCAACTGGCACTCCCTTCCCACCCGCAATGGCAGCAGCGTCGCCTGCCGCAGCACTCAGGGCACCCCCATCTATGGCAGCAATACTGTCACTGCTCTCCGTCTCTCCACTCAGCCAGGCAATCAGTTCAATCTTCTGCGTAAACGTCAGGTTTTGCACGCTGCCTCCCGCGCCACTTGGCAGCTCCTCGTTCAGCGTCTGCACGGCGGCAAAGTAATCTGTGACGGAAGCGTCCTTGTTGAGCCATGCAAAGTAGCAGCTGCGCAGGTCAACGGGCTTGCCATCGGGCGCGAATCGCGTGGGTGTGCTAAGAGCAAAGTTGCGGTGTTGGCCCGAATCGAAATTGAAAGAGATGTGCGTTGCTTGAGAGAGATCGGTGACGGTATCTGCGGGTGTGGGTGTTGCGCTTGTGGTGAGAATGGGAGTTGCGTTGGCTTTGACGCTGAGTCGTAGGTTGTAGAGCGCGTCTGCGACTTCGGCTTCGGCGGCGGCCATATCTGCGTTGCTTAGCGCGTCGGGCGCGTGGAGAGAGGGAATCGTCGTCGAGGACGTTGGGAGCGGGAGTCGCTGTAGCTGTTGGTTCGAGCTGTTTCGCGATATTGCGACGGGGGACTTTTGGGGATGAAGCCGGGGTTTCTCCGATTGGGGACGTGCCTCGGGTTTCCGCTTTCACCATTTTGGTCGTCCTTTCACCCTCTATGTTCTGGCATCAACCTATTTATTGAGATGAATATTTGATGTTGTCACAAATGGCTTGTTTGCGTTGATAGATGCAACAGGGCGTCACCGATTTTGTACTCTGCATGTCTAGTTGATTTTACAGCTCACCGGCAGATAGCATTTCATTGCCTGCTTGTCCAAGGGTCCCGCTGCATATATTCCGAATTACTATAAGATAGGTGCTGCGTATTATCTCGAACAGTTAGATGACAGTGAAGAGTGAAAGTAATTTGGTGCCTGAGTGAATGACATATGGAGCCGGACATGATCGTAGTGATACATAAATGATATCCTTTGCCAATTGACAAGATCCATATTCATTGTGTAAGAAAATCGTGTAAGCAATTTAATATGCAGATATTCCGCTTAGTTGCGAAAAGAAAAGAGATCAAAACTACTACCTACCTTTTCTCCTGCCTGTTCCTAATGGTGTCTTGAGCCTATCTCTTCTACGAATAATGATCTATCCCACATGTTTCTTACACCCAGCCGATATCCATAGCTTCTATGGATATCGCAATACAAAATTGAAAGGCACTGAGGCTTCAGAGAGGTGAAGTGGCTCTCTGTAGCCCGCTCTAGTCGGGCACATGTCGGTCTGGCACCGAAGAAAGAGAATGTATGAAAACAGGGGCAAGAAATATTGACGTTTTCCCAACTACACGTAACAAATATAGATATGGTTCATGTGCAACCATGGATTCGTACTGAGTATCATATTCCGGTTATCTGATACTACAGATCCAGTGCGCTCTACATGCTACTTTTCTCAGAAATCTCTTGTCTGCCCTGTGCAACGCATGGATCTGATTACTCCCCTGGCGATTGTCCTTACTGCAGGACTGTTATCCTCGCACTTTTCTAGCAAAACGCTACTGTACGATATTTTGCGGATGCAAGTATCCTGAACTTAAAGTCTTTGAGACTTCAACGTCTCTTTTCTGCTGTGTCATGGTATGCTAACAAAGTTCACTGCGTATACTGGTTTTTCCACCAAAATAGGGTTCCTTCCCTCGAATTTTTTTCATGGAAGTTTGTGTATATTTGGAATGTCATTCATTTCTGAGATCTCAGGTCGCTTGTGATGCACTGTCTTGGAATAAGAGTCAGATGTTGAGATGAAGAAGGTGAAGCGAGTTAGCAGGTACGGCGACCTGCGGGACGAAGAATCTGCCAGCGTCTGAGAAGAAGGGTTCTGTTAGTTTACAAAGCAAACTGAAGGGGTAGGTAAAGAACGCAATGGAGAAAAGAGGGCCCACTGCAAAATGAGTGACGAGGAAAAACAAACATCTACAAATTTGCTTGTTTACCCAAGTAGTAATGAGAGAGCAACAGTGGCCTTGAACCCGCTACAGTCACATGCCATGTCGAACTCTTACATGTCCTTCACTAAGATCTAGAATAGAGAGTGTTGAAAACAAAAACCTGACTGCAGCAAGGTTCACCGTCTGAACTAATACAAAGGCTTACTTGATTATTCCAAAGATTGGCCATATTAATCGCGCAGCTGAACAATGCAAATAATAAAGGATTGGTTTGCTTGTCCTCGAAGAAAAAGGATGACGTGACACAGACAATGAACGAGAATCCTCGGATTTGTTTGACTTTTAGTCTTGGTACCGTGTGCCAAAAAAACAAATATCGACAGAAAAGGATGCATATGGCGGCGGAGATTCGACAGTGATCACCTACCCGACTACTCATCCGCCGTAGGACTAACTGTTTGGGCTATCTCAAACATGGTGCAATTTCCCATGGTCATATGTGATGAAAATGGTGACATTGAAATGATGATAAGCCAGTGAACATGGTGGAAGCAGCATGGAACAACGTCCAAAAGCAAATGGGAGTCATTTGAACTCCATGTATCTCAAGGATGGAATACAAGTCACTGATGTATCGGCGGAATTGAAGTCGAAAAGTTCGAATTCGGTGCAAGAGGATGAAGTGTCGTTGTAATAACATGCTTGAAATCTACCAGGATTCTTGACATGGGTGACCGATAAGTAAGACAATGAAGCGTCTTGCGGGTACGCCCCGTCCCCATCCCCGCGGCAGGATTCCGGGTGCCAGAATCTTGGGATGAGGGGGTTCCTTAGGTGTTGGAACGGACAAAGTCGCCCTGTAGTGGCCAGTTGGAACGCCACTTGCCAGTGACGGACATGAGTGAGACTATGGCGCAGACTTGTGGCGTCTAGTCGCGGCGTGTGTCGAGGCAGGGTTAGCTCTACTCGAAGCTGGGTTGGATCCTGTTGTAGGCACACAGAACCAAAGAGAAGACTTGATCGAACTGCAACACTCATGATACTGTTGTGGCGTCTCGGGTCCCCGATGTGACCAATAGAGATATGTAAGCTATTCTAGTATCTAGCCTGCGACGATAGCATGACTCCAAATAGATTCGTTGAGTTGAGCCACTTTCAAATGGGACATGACAGCGTGGCAGACGGGTCCTGCACAGGGAATTTGGCAAACCTACCCTGTCCCTGCAGTAAGAGACCAGTGCATGTGCATGGAGGCGAACTCTTCGAGGGACTTTTGGAAAAAGTCTGGGCGCATACATACAGCAAGCGTCTTCAAAACCCAACGACATTGGTCGCCTATACTAGTGAGACGAGGGGACTTCTGAAACACGCGCCATTCGAAAAAAGCAGCTCAAGGATATGGTAATTTTGAAGGCATGCATCTTTCCCGTTGGCATCGCATGGTGCCCAAGATACAGGAATAGTCGCCTGTAAGGAACAGTGGGGATTGCACCAATCCAAAGCCACGGGTGACGCTGCTCTGCGATGATAGGAAAGCCCATTCAAGTCACATGCTCTTCGCAATACCTTACGGAAAGGCTCAAATAAATGCGGGTCTTGTCTGTCATCCGGCCGTTCAAAGTACTAAGCGAAAGCCGGATGAGGTACCAAAGCACGCAGTAGGGTCGGCTCCAAAATCCAGGGTTCAAATGGCTAGTGTTTGCCTCTTGGGAAGGACAAGGCTTTCTGCTTGGATCCGTCGCTCGCTGCGCGCCCAGTGCATGCCTCGTGGAAGTCAAGGGATGAACAAACTTTGTACCCTTGCACAAGTAGCACGCGGCATGAGTGGGTCTGTATCACTGCGTTGAATGCTGGATGGTGGTAGGTCAGAGATGGATTTCACAGTGCTGGACGTAGCCTACGGGCGGTCGAAGAGGGGGGGGGGG